>ONZH01021334.1:0-51052 GCA_900303285.1 Rhinella marina | reverse complement strand
TATTTTTTTTAATTTATTTATTTGATCAAACAGTATGTCAGGCAGAGAAGTCACAGGTGAGTGGCAGAGGCCTAAATGTTTCTGGCGCAAGCACAGGTGGCAGCAGAGTAAGGGGGCATGGCAGCATGGGTCACATTTAGAGGCCAGAACTCCCGGTGTCATCTAGCGGTCGGGTCTTGACCAGCAACCCAGCTGTTCTTGAATGGTTGACTCAGTCTTCAACTTCGTCCCAAATCACGTCAGAGACCCCCAGTCAAGAATCGGTGGGTTTGTCAGGCACAACCCTTAGTTCGCATGGCCCCAGAGTAAGCCCTGTGCGCTCACCTGTCCTCAACCTGCCTCTGTCCTTTTCTGTTCCCTCACCCAGAGAAGTAATATATGCTGTGGGCTCAGCTTCATTTTACAGTGAGGGCGAGCTACTGGAGGAGGGTCAGCAGCTACTGGAGGACAGTCAGCAGCTGCTGGGCAAGATATGGCGGAGACATCCGCAGCTTGCTCAGTTAGGCAGGCAAGTAGTGATGAGGAGAGTGGCGTGGGAGCTAGGGTTGCGCACAGTTAGGCTCCTGACCCACAGACAGTCAAGGAGGACATCAGCGACGTGCAGACACTACTCGATGATGATGAAGCTGATCGCACTTGGGAGCCGGGAATTAGGGCCTTCATCATCATCAGGAGAAGAGGGAGGCAGCTTGCCTGTGAGGCAGCGACGGAGCCAGCAGGTCGCTAGCATGGCCAGGAGTCAGTAGGGTGGCAGCAGTGGGAGGTCGGGATCCAAACGTGGCCGAGGTAGACCACCCACTTCGCAGGATCCTACCGGGCTAAAAAGTAGTGGTGCAGTGGTTCAAGGAGGCAGTGGCGGTAGCAGCCAGTCAGTGAAGAGTGTTGGGGGTAAATTTACATACAGTTTTTCGTTAAGCCGCTGGGTGAGGTCAACCTAGCTATTTGTAGAATCTGTGGGCAGAAGGTGAAGCATGGCCAGTGTGCCAATGTTGGCACCACGGCCCTGCGTCAACATATGCAGCGTCACCATAAAGTGGCCTGGGAGAACCGTGGCTCCAGTGCGGTGGTCCAGCCTGCAGCAGCAGCCACAGCATCCGCAGCATCAACCAGTGGCGCCCAACAGATTTAAGGCAGTCAAGGCTCCACCACCTCACCGAAGGGAGCTGTCTGTCCTTCCCATCATCTGATGCTCCTGCTCCTCCTCCTACTCCTCGTCAGTCATTCCGTCAGCAATCGATCAGTGAAGCCATTGCCAAGAGACAGCAGTATGCGTGTACATCCAACAGCGCAGAAGCTGAAGCTGCTCCTAGCCAAGTTGCTGGTGCTGCAGTCCCTACCTTTCCAAGTGATGGACTTTGAACCTTTCAGAGAACTGATGTCTTGTGCCAAGCCGAGGTGGAGAGTTCCAAGCCGTCATTTCTTTGCCAAACAGGCAGTACCAGCCCTGCACAAATATGTAGAACAGAAGGTGGGCCAGTCCTTGAGCCTGGCGGTGTCTGCCAAAGGTCACGGCAGCGCCGACGTGTGGAGCTCTAATTACAGTCAGGGACAGTATATGTCCTTTATGGCCCACTGGGTAAATGTGGTTCCTACACAGCCACACCAGCAACTTGGCCAGGCGATGCCGCTTCCACCTCCACGTTCTTATGCCGTCGCTCCTGCAACAATGTCTGCCACCTCACCCTCCACCGTGTCCTCACCTAGAGAAATGGGTAGTTTCTCTACCCAGGTGACAGGAGAGGAGGAGCAGGAGAAGCAGGAGCAGCCAGCAGAGCTACGGGGCGATGGGGAAGAGGAGGCAGAGGACCCAGACACACCGTGGCAGTATGCAGTTGAGATGGGGACAGAGAGTCCCTCCGTTACACTTGCGCAAATGGCCCAATGCATGCTCACTTGAGTGCATAGTGACAGCCGTATTGTCACCATTCAGCAGAGGGATGACTACTGGCTATCCACCCTATTAGACCCTTGCTACCGGTCCAAAATGGGGTCTTTTTTACACCCACCAAGAGGTAGGACAAACTGATCTACTATAGAGACATCCTATGTAGTCAGTTGGCAGCTGCCTATCTGCGCCATCGTTCTTCCTCTTGCAGGTCTGACCGGGGGGGCCCTCTGCGCTCATGTTCCACTGCCATGGCTGCTAGGGGGGGTGGGGGGGTAGGGGTTGCAGTAGCAGTACCAGCTCAGTCAGCAGCAGCAGCCTGAGTCTACAGTCGCTGATGAGCAGCTTTCTTCACCCGCATAGTGAAGAAACTACTCACCCGCAGCATCAATTAGACCTGGAGGGGGACCTGAAACAGCAGGTGGTGGCATACTTGGACAGCACCCTGCCTCCTGTCATTGAAGATCCGCTGGACTACTGGGCAGCCAAACTAGATTTGTGGCTGCAATTGGCCGAGTTTGCTCTGGAAAAGCTGTCCTACCCGGCCAGTAGTGTGGCATCAGAGCGGGTGTTTAGTGCGGCGGGGGCCATAGTTACACCAAGGAAAACTCTCCTGTCCACCCAAAATGTGGAGAGACTAACCTTTGTCAAGATAAATCAGGCGTGGATTAGCCAGGATTTCCAACCAACAACGCCTGATGCGTCAGATTAGATCATTCATGCTGTTTTTTGACTGTTTCTTCTGGCTACCTGCCTCACCAAATATTCTGATGCTGCCACATGCCTGATGCCACACATCTGATGCCAAGTGCACCTTCTTACAACCAACATCGTCAGCGGGTAGTGTTATTGCCACCCACCTCCTCACACTGTCGTCGTGCCACTCTATAGTCTGCTGATGCTGCTACTGCCTCCATAATGTCATCGTACCATTTTGTAGTCTGCCCATGCTGCTGTTGCTGCTACTACTACTGCCTCCATAATGTCGTCGTACCATTCTGTAGTCTGCCCATGCTGCTGTTGCTGATACTACTGCTGCCTCCATAATGTCATGGTACCATTCTGTTGCCTCTAAATTATATTTACTGACATCTGATATTTGCTCACTGGGCCTGTGACTGCGAAATTACTGACATTTTTGATCTTGTCGGGCCACTCTGTGGTTGCTGCCACTTCCACACTCTGTTTATGTGATACTGTGTGACCTCTTAATTCTGCACTACTGACATTTGCAGTTTTTGCATTGGGCCTGTCTGTGACTGCGAAATTCTACTGATGTTTTCATTCTTGTCGGACCACTCTGTGGTTGTTGCCACTTCCACACTTTGTCTATGTGCCACTGTGTGACCTCATAATTCTGCACTACTCACATTTGCAGTCTTTGCATTGGGCCTGTCTGACTGCGAAATTCTACTGACTGACTTTTTCATTCTTGTCGGGCCACTCTGTCGTTGTGCCACTGTGTGACTTCATAATTGTGCACTACTGACATTTGCAGTCTTTGCAATGGGCCTGTATGTGACTGCAAAATTCTACTGACTGACGTTTTCATTCTTGTCGGGCCACTCTGTCGTTGTGCCACTGTGTGACCTCATTATTCTGCTACTAATGCTGCCACTTCCACACTGTCATTGTGCCACTGCGTGACCTCATAATTCTGATACTACGGCTTGACACTTGCACACTCTGTCATTGTGCCACTCTGTGGTCTCCTGAAGCTGCTGCTACTGCTGCTGCCACTTCCACACTGTCCTCGTGCCACTTTGTGGTCTCGGGGTACTATCTGTGCTTGGGGAACGAGTGCCTTAATCGGCGTGAGGAGATTGTGTGGTCTCCTGATGCTAATGCTGCTGCCACTGTTCCACACTGTCGTTGTGACAATCTATGCTGCTCCTGATGCTACTGCCGCCTCCACACTGTCGTTGTACCACTCTGTGGTCTCCTGCTGCTACAGCTGCTGTCACTGCCTCCTCTACACTGTTGTCATAGCACTCTGTGTTCTCCTGATGCTACAGCTACTGTCACTGCCACCTCTACAATATCGTCATGCCACTCTGTGGTCTTCTATGCTACAGCTGCTGTCACTGCCTCTTGTACACTGTCGTCGTAGCACTCTGTGGTCTCCTGATGCTACAGCTGCTGTCATTGCCTTCTCTACACTGTCGTTGTAGCACTCTGTGTTCTCCTGATGCTACAGCTGCTGTCACTGCCTCCTCTACACTGTCGTCGTAGCACTCTGTGTTCTCCTGATGCTACAGCTGCTATAAAGCAGCATCTTCTATAAAGAAAAAAAGCGAGTGCCTGTCTTTTCTTCGTAATATTGTCTTGGACGCCATCCACAGACACGTGCACCGCGACCCGAACGGAGTGCTGCCTGTATACTACAATCTAGGCTACAGCTGCAGTCACTGCCTCCTATACCCTGTCGTCGTGCCGCTCTGTGGTCTCCTGATGCTGCTGTCACTGCCATCTCCACAGTGTCTGGGGGGGGGGGGGCTCTGCTTGTTTAAGCGTGTAATAGAACAAGTTCTGTAAGAAATCTATGTGGAATCAGTGAATTGGTGTAAAAGGAGTGCGCTCTTTGGCGCTCTAGTAGGATCTTGGGCCTCTACACGGTTCTTTATAGCTGGCGCTAACATTGACCTGTAAGGCTGAGTTCAGACTTGAGTTATTTGGTGAGTTTTGGCCCCATAACTTCCCAAATACGTAAAGTGTGCAGCGATTCTAAGAGCAACGCCTGTTATCTGCGTGTTAAACTCACTCACAGTATTGTTTCACTACCACAGCAGACTCCCTATGCGTGTTACTGCAAGGCACAGTGTTCTACACTACTATACAGGCTCTCTGCCGGTCGGAAGTAGCCGCTTTTTAACACAATTCGCCACAAATTTATTCGGATCGAATCGTTTTGGAAAATTCGGCGAACCAACCGAATCGAATTTTTAAAAGAATTCGCTCATATCTAATCTACACCAGTGTTATTTGTGGTTTTACATAGGACTGCAGGTAACACTACCACATTATCAGCAGTAGTGTTATCTGTGGTTTTACATAGGACTTCAGGTAACACTAGCACATTATCAGCACTAGTGTTATATGTGGTTTTACATAGGACTGCAGGTAACACTACTATATTTTCTGTGCTCAGATAACCATCACTGTGTTATCTGTGCTGTTACATAGGACTGCGGGGGACATCTACTATATTATCTGTGCTAAGAGAGTTTTTAATGTGTAAGGGTGCCCATTGAGACTTTAACGCCCAAGGGTCCACATGAACCTGGAGCCGGCCCTGCACTGAGGGACAGTGTTAGACTTTTATTATTTAAGATAACTTTGTGGATGACCTGTAGGCATTTATGTGGGTGCAATCCAACATCTTTGCACCAGTGACTCAGGAATAGAATAGTTAATAGGGTTCTACAGTCTGTAGATGACCTGTAGGCATTTTTGTTTGGTGCAATCCTATTCCTTTGCACCAGTGACAGGAAAATCCAATAGCTAATCAGTATGTTAATTGTGTAGTTGAGACATAACTATTTTTTGTGGTGTAAAAACCTTTACTTGCCACCGTCACAGGTAAATATAGTAACATAGTTTATAAGGCGGAAAAAAACATCTGTTCATCCAATTCGGCCTGTTATTCTGCAAGTTGATCCAGAGGAAGGCAAAAAAGGCCTTTGAGGTAGGAGCCAATTTTCCCCACTTTAGGGGGAAAAAATTCCTTCCCGACTCCAATCAGGCAATCAGAATAACTCCCTGGATCAACAACCCATCTCATAGTAACAATGTTTATAAGGCCAAAAAAAGACAATATAATAGTTAATCAGTCTGTTAATTGTGTCGGTGAGAGATACCTATATTTTTGGGTGCAAAACCCTTTAGTTGCCACCGTCACAGGGAAATATAAAATAGTTAAACACTCTGTTAATTTTGCTTTTTGATAACTCTGCTGGTGGGGTTTTCGTTGGCCATTCACCTAGCTCCAGGAGATTGAGGATGAGGACATGGGAGAACCACCGCAGCACGTCTTTGATGACCATGACAAAACACAGTAGTCAACTGCTGCGGCTTTCTGCAGTGTGCAGAACCACCAGGAGGACAGGGGTGAGAAGTGAGCGGAAGATGTTGTGAAGGATGATGAGGTCCCAGCCTCATATGGCATCCAGGTCATCCGAGTGACATGTGCAGTTCGGAGGAAGTGGTTGGGGTCACGCAGCGCCAGCCGGACAGCAAAAAAGGGAGCAGGGTGCAAAAGCAGCAGCCAACCCCCAGCCAGTATGCCTGCTGCTGCCCAAAGAGCCAAGAGACATGGCACACCAAAACCGGCGCAAAGCAGTTCCTCAAGAACCACGAAAGATCAGAGGCTCCTGCTCCCTCTTCTGCTGTGGTCTCGGCCTTTTCTTCCTCCTCTGGAGCGACAGGGGCACCGGCAACCCCACAAACAGATGATGTGGCAGCCATACCACTATCACCGTCAACCAACATGTCCACACTGTCCCATGGAAGCGATAAGCTGTCCATCCCACAAACACTGGAGTGAAAGAGGAAGTATCCACCTACTCGCCCGTGAGCCCTGGCCCTGAATGCCGAATGACAGCATTTCAAAACTGCAGACCTTTGAAATGCTACCATTTCGTCTGGTGGAGAGGGACAGTTTTAAAATGTAATGACTGCAGCTGTCCTATGGTACATGGTTCCCAGCAGCCACTACTTTTCAAGATGGGCTATCCCTGCCCTACATGAACAAGTGGTGGAAAAAATCAGGTGCGCTGCGCAACGCCATCAGTGGCAAGGTCCACATAACCACTGACACTTGGACCAGTAAGTACGGGCAGGGACGTTTTATCTCCCTAACTGCCCACTAGGTAAATGTATGGGTGGCTGGGCCTGAGGCGGACAGTGGTTTGGCCGAAGATTGCTGGATGTTTCTCGGTGCATCCTGTTGCCTCCTCTTCCTACTCCGCTTCCTCCTCCTGTTCCTCTTCTACCGACTCCTCATCATGTCAGTCCAACACCTGCAACACCAACTTCAGCACAGCCAGGGGGAAATGATAGCAGGCTGTTATGAATCTCACATGTTTGGGGGAAAGACCCCACACTGTGCAGGTGCTGTGGGTGGGCATGGAAGAACAGACTGATGAGTGGTTGGTGCCGCTGAGCCTCAAGCCAGGCCTGGTGCTGTACTACAAAGGGCAAAATCTCGCGGCTCTGGGTTTAGCTGATTTGATGCACATCCCTTGCCTGGCGCATGTGCTGAACTTGGTGCAGAGGTTCCTCAAGAATTACCCAGGTATGTCAGACCTGCTGCAGAAAGGAAGGGCCGTCTGTGCATGCTTTCAGCGTTCTTACCCTGCTGCTGCTCGCCAGTCTGCGCTGCAGTGTAACTTTGACCCATAAGGTGGAACTCCACCTTGCACATGCTGGAGAGATTGTGCGAGCGGTAGCAGGTAATAGTGGAGTTTCAGCTGCAGCACGCATGGGTGAGTCGCTCTGCGGAACACCAACATTTAAACACAAATGAGTGGGCCTTGTGTGCTTCATCACCAACATGGCCAGCGGTGATGACGCCATCATGATCCTTACTATCCCACTTCTGTGTCTGCTTGAAAAAACACTTCAGGCCCTAATGGATAAGGATGTGGCACAGGAGGAAGAGGAGGAGGAACAGGGATCATTCCCACAGTTATCAGGACAGTCGTCCACAGGTGGCTCCGAGGGAGGGTTCCTGCACCAACAGCGGGCAGGAACCCAACTGTCCAGCCAGGGCTCAGGAACACAGAGTCAGCACCTCAGAAGGATGTTTAGCATGGCCGAAATGTGGAAAATCTTTGTCTACACACAATAATATACAGCACCACCATCTGATAAGGACTGTCTTAGACGGAGGCAGCGTTTCAACAACATGGTGGAACAGTACGTGTCTATACGTCTGCACATACTAACTAATTGGTCTGCCCTGTTTAACTTCTGGATCTACAAATTGGGCACATAGCCTGAGCTTGCCCTTTATGCCTTGGAGGTGCTGGCCTGACCTGCAGCAAAAGTATTGTCTGAATGTGTGTTTAGCATGGTAGGGCGTGTGATCATGGACAGGCACATCCGACTGTCCACAGCGAACATGGACAAGCTCACATTCATTAAAATGAACCAGGTATAGATCCCACAGAACTTGTCCGTACTTTGGCCAGAGTAGAGAGGTACAGTATACTAGGCACACCTAGCCACTGTTGTACTCAGGCGTAGTTTGTGCACCGATATGTCCACCTCTTCAGCCTGTACCACCACGTCCACTGGGACCTCCACCTCCAGGCTCAAAATTGTTATGCCTTTTATTGGCAGAGTAGAGAAGTATACCGGCGCACCTAACCATTGTTGTACTCCAGTGCAGTTTGTGTGTTCTCTTTGCCATCTCCCAATGTTTGGTGGTCAACAGTTACCAACCCCCCCCCAAAAAAAAAAATTAGAATACTAATAAGGTGACCCATTTTGAATCCATTGAAATGGGAGAGGAAACAGCCCCTTCATCCGTCTTAACTGTTGTAGGAGAAGAAATTCTTCTGTGGAGTGTGTGTGTGAAAGACATGAATTGTTTAAAAAAAATAGGAACACCCCCCTTCATCCATCTGTGGAGTATGTCTGCGACACTGGCAATTTTTTAAAATCTAGAACACCCCTTTGGCATCGATCTTACTGTAGTAGGAGAAAAATTCTTTTAATTTTTAGTCCCCAGATAGGGGACGTGTGAGATCTATATCTGAGACATAGTTTTTACCCAGTTTTAGCCGAGGACATACAAGCATCAAACTGTCACGCTGTGGCCCTCAGCAACCTGCCACACAATTGACAGACACATGTAAAAATAACAAACAGAAAGAGTGTTGGCTTCCTCCCCCGTGAAATTGCGGTGTGGTACAACCAGTTATGGGGTGTGTTTATTTCATATATAAAAGTAAGTCCATTCATGCAAACAATTTTGGGGTGTATTTAGTTTATATATAAGTATTTGCGGTCTGGCATGCTGCATGGGTGAAGAAAACATGGTCCTCGGGCTTAAGAAAAAAAAAAATTTCTAGAGGTGATCACACATAAAGGCAGAGAACAGATAACCTGAGTTTTAGGGTGGTCAAATTATTTTACAATTAATTCGATGTGTCAATTAGTAGTTGCGAGGTTGGTGCGAAATTGCAGCCTGATGCTATTGCTCTTTTACCCTTGCAGTTAATATTACAGTACAGTATGTCTGACAGACAGGTCATGAGGAGAGATCAGCTGCTTCCTCTGGTAGGCGGTCAAGCAGCTATGATGAGAGTCAAGTGGGAGCTGGTGTTGCGTGTGGTCAGGCACGTGGCCCTGAGACTGGTGAGGGTAACTTCAGTGACGTACATACAGTGGTGGACGATGATGTGGCAGATTGCTTGTGGGATCCGGGTAAAAAGGGGCTTCATCATCATCAGGAGAAGAGGGTAGCAGCTTCTGCATGAGTCAGCAGGGTGGTAGCAGTGTGAGATCTGTAGCCAAAAGTGTCCGGGGAAGACTGCCTACTATGCAGGAGCCTACATGTCCAGGATGAAGTAGCGGTGCACGGGTTCACAGAGGCAGCGGTAGAAGGCAGTCAGCACGGAGTGGTGGAGGAAAATGTCTTACTCAGCTGTGTGGGAATTTTTCATCAAGCCGCCGGAGGACGTCAGCATGGCCCACTGTGTGACTGGGCTATTGTGTTGATGACTCATGCGATTCCTCATGCAATTCCCACCCTTACCACTCTGTGACTGGGCCACTGTGATGACGACTCATGCGATTCCTCATGCGATTGCCACCCTTACCACTCTGTGACTGGTCCACTGTGATGACGACTCATGCGATTCAAACATTGACACACTCTTGCAGGAACCTTAAACATCTTGACTTTCACTTGCTCTTTAACTCTCTTCTGATGCCCTTTACCATATGTTCCCTCCATGATGCAAAAGCTTCTGGGACTTTGCATAACAGCACAAAAACTACAGCTCTCAACTCTATTGCCCCTCTCGTATATACCAAAACCCATAAATCAATAGGCAACCCTAGTACACCAAATAGTTGAGATGAGCCTCCAGGGTCGCAGAGCAGTGATGGAAGAAAACCCACTGTAGAGTGCACTTTGTCAGATACAAACAATCCCTCATTAACTTTTAACTCTCTTCTCCCTTCCTCTGTGCCCCCTCCCTCACCGCTCAACTCAGCCGAGGACTTTACACATACTTCATACAAAAGATTGACAACATCAGAGAAAGATTCAGCCTACAGTGCCCACAGGACCTATTTACTTCTCTTTCCCAATAACCAGCTTCTCCACCATTACAAAAAAGAACTTTCCACCCTGCTCTCTAGATCACATCTCACCACCTGTGTGCTTGACCGGATCCCATCCCGCCTTATGCTTAACCTCACCACAGTGTTTATCCCTGCCCTAAACCATCTCTTTAACTATCTCCTATCTCTAGCCTCATGTGTCTTCCCCTCATTTTTTAAACATGCTACCATCACACCCATCCTCAAAAAGCCTTCCCTTGACCTATCTTCTTGTCTAGCCATCGCCCCATATCGCTACTCCCATACGCCTCAAAGTTACTTGAAAATAAGTCCACTTTGAGCTGTCCTCACATCTCTCTTCCTGTTCCCTATTTGACTGGCTACAATCTGGCTTCTGACCCCACCACTGTACTGAAACGTCCCTTGCCAAAATCACCAATGACCTGCTAACTGGAAAAGCAAAATGTCATTACTCTGTCCTGCTCCTTCTTGACCTTCTTACTCTGCCTTTGACACAGTAAACTACTCCATTCTGCTACAAACTCTCTCATTCTTTGGCGCCATGGACCTTGCCCTCTCCTGGCTTGCATCATACTTTACAGACCGGACATTTAGTGTCTCTCACTCACACAAAACATTGTCTCATCCCCTCTCTGTCAGTGTCCCTCAAAGCCTTTGACCTGGGACAGCTCATAGTATCCCATGGCTTTCAGTATCACCTCTATACTGACGACACTCAAATTTCTGGTCCAGATACCACCCCCTTAGGCATTGTGGGTTTCTCAATAGTATTCTCTATAGCCTCCTTCTTCTTCTCTCACTTTGTCGGCCCCTTACAGAGTAATGAGGGGGGAGTTGCAGAGAGCGATGAGGAGAAAGCAAAGCTACTAAATATCTTTTTCTCCACTGTATTCACTGAGGAAAATAAACTGTCAGATGAAATGCAGAATATAAAAGTAAATTCCCCATTAAAAATGCCCTGTCTGACCCAGGAAGAAGTGGAGTTGCATCTTAAAAAGATTAAAATAGACAAATCGCCAGGACCGGATGGCATACACCCCCGTATCCTAAGAGAATTAAGTAATGTCATCGCCAGACCCTTATTTCTGATATTTAAGGACTCTATACTGACAGGGAGTGTTCCACAGGATTGGCGCATAGCAAATGTGGTGCCAATATTCAAAAAGGGTCCAAAAACAGAGCCTGGGAACTATAGGCCGATAAGTTTAACATATGTAGTTGGTAAACTGTTTGAGGGTTTTCTAAGAGATGCTATCTTGGAGTACCTCAATGAAAATAAGCAAATAACTCCATATCAGCATGGCTTCATGAGGGATCGGTCATGTCAAACCAATTTAATCAGTTTCTATAAGGAGGTAAGTTCTAGACTGGACCGCGGTGAATCAATGGATGTCGTATATCTGGACTTCTTCAAAGCATTTGACATGGTACCACATAAAAGGTTAGTATATAAAATGAGAATGCTTGGCCTGGGAGAAAATGTCTGTATGTGGGTAAGTAACTGGCTCAGTGATAGAAAACAGAGGGTGGTTATTAACGGCACATATTCAGATTGGGTCACTGTCACTAGTAGGGTACCACAGGGGTCAGTATTGGGCCCTATTCTCTTCAATATATTTATTAATGATCTTGTAGAAAGCTTGCACAGTAAAATATCAATTTTTGCAGATGACACTAAACTGTGTAAAGTAATTAACACAGAAGAGGACAGTACACTGCTACAGATGGATCTGGACAGACTGGAGGCTTGGGCAGAGAAGTGGCAGATGAGGTTTAACACTGACAAATGTAAGGTTATGCATATGGGAAGTTATAATGCAAGTCACCAGTACATACTAAATGGTAAAATATTAGGTATCTCTGACATGGAAAAGGACCTAGGAATTTTAGTAAACAGCAAACTAAGCTGTAGAAACCAGTGTCAGACAACTGCTGCCAAGGCCAATAAGATAATGGGTTGCATCAAAAGAGGCATAGATGCCCGTGATGAGAACACAGTCCTGCCACTTTACAAATCACTAGTCAGACCACACATGGAGTACTGTGTACAGTTCTGGGCTCCTGTGAACAAGGCAGACACAGCAGAGCTGGAGAGGGTTCAGAGGAGGGCAACCAAAGTAATAACTGGAAAGGGTGGACTACAGTACCCAGAAAGATTATCAAAATTAGGTTTATTAACTTTAGAAAAAAGACGACTGAGGGGAGATCTAATAACTATGCATAAATATATCAGGGGTCAGTACAGAGATCTCTCCCATGATCCATTTATCCCCAGGACTGTGACTGTGATGAGGGGACATCCTCTGAGTCTGGAGGAAAGAAGGTTTGTACACAAATTTAGAAGAAGATTCTTTACGGTAAGAGCAGTAAGACTATGGAACTCTCTGCCCGAGGAGGTGGTGATGGTGAGTTCACTAAAAGAGTTCAAGAGGGGCCTGGATGTATTTCTGGAGTGTAATAATATTACAGTTTATAGTTACTAGAGAGGGGTCGTTGATCCAGGGAGTTATTCGGATTGCCTGATTGGAGCCGGGAAGGAATTTTTTCCCCCTAAAGTGGGGAAAATTGGCTTCTACCTCAAAGGTTTTTTTTTTTTTGCCTTCCTCTGGATCAACTTGCAGGATAACAGGCCGAACTGGATCGACAGATGTCTTTTTTCGACCTTATAAACTATGTTACTATGTATCCGCTTATAACCATTACAAATATACTAAACCAATAAAATACATTAACGTCAATAACGCTTCTCATCTCTTCTTGCAGTCTTCTGATCCCAGCTGGGTATTGCGGTGCTTCAGTATCTGAAATTTTGGTGAGAGTTGGAGCGCTGAGAACACCAGTCAGGTTGTATATCTCACCGCTTTGCTTCCTCTCCGCTGTCATGCTGCAGGAACTTGTTATAAAAATCATTTTTACCGGGAAACCCCTTTTAAGTGGCAACATTTTCTTCCTGCCTCCTATTCATAAATTAGTGCTTTCCTTCACTGCAAAGGATGGTGCTTACTGGTTAATACCACCTCCTGCCCCGAGTTATGGGTTCCCTGCAATAACCAGTAAGCAATTTCCCTTACTAGCGAGGAAAGCGCTTACTGGTTAACCCTTTAATGACCAGGCCTGAAAAAGCCTTAATGACCAGACACTTTTTTGTGATTTAGCTCGTTGATCTACAAGTGCATCTCAATAAATTAGAATATCATCAAAAAGTTTTTTTTTTTTCCAGTAATTCAGTTCAAAAAGTGAAACACAAATATTATATAGAGTCATTACAAACAGTGTTTATTTATGTTAATGTTGATGATTATGGCTTACAGCCAAGGAAAACCCAAAAGTCATTATCTCAGAAAATTAGAATAATTAACCCAAAACACCTGCAAAGGCTTCCTAAGCCTTTAAAAAGGTCTCTTAGTCTGGTTCAGTATGTGACACAATCATGGGGAAGACTGCTGACTTGACAGATGTCCAGAAGGCTGTCATTAACACACACTCCACAAGGAGGGTACGCCACAAAAGGTCATTACTATAGAAGCTGGCTGTTCACAGAGTGCTGTATCAAAGCATATTAATGGAAAGTTGGGTGGAAGGAAAAAAGGTGGTAGAAAAAGGTACACAAGCAACAGGGAGAACTGCAGCCTTGAAGGGATTGTTAAGAAAAGGCCTTTCCTAAATTTGGGGGAGATTCACAAGGAGTGGACTGTTGCTGGAGTCAGTGCTTTGAGAGGCACCACACACAGATGTATCCAGGACATGGGCTACAA
Organism: Rhinella marina; assembly: GCA_900303285.1. Lineage (NCBI taxonomy): Eukaryota > Metazoa > Chordata > Amphibia > Anura > Bufonidae > Rhinella > Rhinella marina. The sequence goes on along the minus strand of ONZH01021334.1, from coordinate 37,096 downwards.
GTGTCGCATTCGATGTGTCAGGCCACTCACGAACAATAGACAACGCCAGAAGCGTCTTACCTGGGCCAAGGAGAAAAAGAACTGGACTGTTGCTCAGTGGTCAAAGGTGTTGTCCTCAGATGAAAGTAAATTTTGCATTTCATTTGGAAATCAAGGTCCCAGAGTCTGGAGGAAAAGTGGAGAGGCACTCAGTCCAAGCTGCTTGAGGTCTAGTGTGAAGTTTCCACAATCAGTGTTGGTTTGGGGAGCCATGACATCTGCTGGTGTAGGTCCACTGTGTTTTATCAAGACCAAAGTCACTGCAGCTGTCTACCAGGAAATTTTAGAGCACATTATGCTTCCCTCTGCCGACAAGCTTTTTGGAGATGGAATTTTTATTTTCCAGCAGGACTTGGCAACTGTCCACACTGCCAAAAGTACCAATACCTGGTTTACTAACCACAGTATCACTGTGCTTGATTGCCCAGCAAACTCACCTGACCTTAAAGGGGTTCTCACAGAATTAAGAAAATGAAAATACTTAAATATTACTTAATTATAAATATATTCCGAAATACCTTACATTAGTTATAATGGCTCATTTTGTCTAGGGAGCAATCATTAGGAGAAACAAAATGGCCGCTGTCCTATTAGTACACACAAAACCTGTCCTAATCATACAGGAGGACAAGTTACTTCACAACACTGAGATAAAGCGCTGCCTCATCCTCCTCTCTGCTCTGCTTGTCAGGGATTATGATCCTGAATACAGGTGATAAGATCTTCAGCTGAATCTCAGCAAATATGGCTAATGAGCAGCAGCTCTTGTATATAGTCTCCATTACCACAGCCACACATTACCACAGTCTGTCCTGTCCATCCTCTGTATTTCATGTCTCCTCATGAACTCCATTCCCGCAAAGATTCAGCTAAATATCATATTAAACTGTATTCAGGATCATAATCCCTGAAAAAGTAGAGCAGAGAAGAGAATGGGCAGAAACACAGCTGATTAAACCGGCTTTTCCTACATATATTGTTGTGGGGGGAGGAGGGAGAATTTTTGTTCATTTTGTTATATAATATGTATAGTTTCACATAAATGGAATAATGATGGTGATGGTTTTGGTTGGTGTGGGTGTCATATATTTTATTATTTTTCCACTACAAAAAGACTGACACTTTATTTTGCACTTTTCCTACTTTGTTTTCTTTTATTTGTATTTCATTACTTTTTTTATTTTATTGTGTCTTCAATTTTTTTTACATTTTTAGTTACTTAGTGTGTATATATATATATATATATATATATATATATATTGTAAGGAATCGTACTCACTTGACCAGTGAAAAGAGGCAGGGACACCACGAACTTCACCAAAGTCCTTGTTTATTTGGCTTTCTCAACAATACAGCCAGTACTCCGGATCGCAGCCGGGTCAAGTAAATGCAGCACACACACAGTCAGTGTTGCCTCACACAGACTGCTAACTTCCCAGACTGAGACACACCCAAGTCCAGCATTAGGATTAAATAGAAATGCTGGACATGAGCATGCCTGAAATCCTGAACTGGAGCATGGGGAACAGGCACCCACCCAGCACATTGCCTGTTCCCAGTAAAAGCCAGACCCGGACTAGCTGGAACCAGCTACTCTAACTATTAAGGCAGGGGCGGACACAGACAGCAGAGGGCCCTTGTGCAAGGAATGTGTTTGGGCCCCCCCCCCCTCCCAGACCCCCCCCGCCCCCCCCCCCCCCCCGCCGTTCCCAAACCAAATTCTCAACCTAACCTATGGTGTCCTAACATTACATACAGCAATACAAAACATACAGGGTAAGGCTACTTTCACACCTGCAGCACTACGCTCCGGCCACCTGATTTGGCAGAGAATGCAAGAAATTGGCCGGACACAGACTCAGTCATGCAGAGGTTTGTGTCCTGCTGATTCTCTGCATTTTTGCCAGATTGTGGCCGGATCTCTGCCTGACCCCATTATAGTTAATGGGGCCGGCGGGCATTCTGTCTGCATCCAGCAGTGCCAGAGCCGGTGAATTCCAGAAGGCTGTTCTCTGCTGGACCAGCCTGCCAGAATCACCAACTCAGATGTGAAAGTAGCCTAATACAGGTCCACATACCTCCTACATCCAGTGACATCTTCTTAGATGTAGATGTTCTCTTTCCTCATCTTTTCCTTTCAGACCAGACTGCCATGATGATTTCTTCCAGCCATCTCTTCTCTCTGTGGAGTTTGACAAATAGACATCTTAGATTCCTACTTTTCTATCATTCTTCCACCTTCTTGAACTCCTCATCCTGCCACTCCCCAATACTGTGCCCGCTGTGCTCCCCAAAACTATACTGCAGAAACAGTCCCCCTCAAATACTACCGCCTTCAGTAATTAAAATAACTGCACCCAGGAAAGTGTCCCTGACACTAAATTATAACCAAAATGTTCCCCAAAAATAACTGTGCTAAGCTGATAGTAATAGTCCCAACAATAGAAATAATTAGTGCCCCCGGCCAGCCAATGTCCCCATAGTGCCCTCATAATGTGCCAATGCCCCCTACTATGTACCCAAAAAACCCTCTTAGTGCCCCTATACAATGACCCCAATAGTGCTCCTCTCCCCCCCTTCTCCATAGTGCCCCCATGTCTGCCAGAATATAAGATAGGGCCCCCATAGTGATCCTCGCCCTCCATAGTGCCAGTATATATATAGGGCCCCCCATAGTCGTCCTCCTCCTCCAGAGTGCCCCCCATAATGCTCCCCCTCCATAGTGGCCCCCCATAGTGCTCCTCCTCCATAGTGGCCCCCCATAGTGCTCCTCCTCCATAGTGGCCCCCCATAGTGCTCCTCCTCCATAGTGGCCCCCCATAATGCTCCTCCTCCATAGTGGCCCCCCATAGTGCTCCTCCTCCATAGTGGCCCCCCATAGTGCTCCTCCTCCATAGTGGCCCCCCATAGTGCTCCTCCCCCATAGTGCTCCCCCTCCATAGTGGCCCCCCATAGTGCTCCCCCTCCATAGTGGCCCCCCCTAGTGCTCCCCCTCCATAGTGGCCCCCCATAGTGCTCCTCCTCCATAGTAGCCCCCATAGTGTTCCTTCTCCATAGTGGCCCCCCATAGTGCTCCCCCTCCATAGTGGCCCCCCATAGTGCTCCCCCTCCATAGTGCTCCCCTCCATAGTGGCCCCTAGTGCTCCTCCTCCATAGTAGCCCCCATAGTGTTCCTTCTCCATAGTGGCCCCCCATAGTGCTCCCCCTCCATAGTGGCCCCCCATAGTGCTCCCCCTCCATAGTGGCCCCCCATAGTGCTCCTCCTCCATAGTAGCCCCCATAGTGTTCCTTCTCCATAGTGGCCCCCATAGTGCTCCTCCTCCATAGTGGCCCCCCATAGTGCTCCTCCTCCATAGTAGCCCCCATAGTTTTCCTTCTCCATAGTGGCCCCCATAGTGCTCCTCCTCCATAGTGGCCCCCCATAGTGCTCCTCCTCCATAGTGGCCCCCATAGTGCTCCTCCTCCATAGTGGCCCCCATAGTGTTCCTTCTCCATTGTGCTCCCCCTCCAAAGTGGCCCCCATAGTGCCTCTCCTCCATAGTGCTCCTCCCCCATAGTGCCCCCACTGAGTGCCAACTTAAATAAAAAAAATTAACAGTTATACTTACCTCCTTGCCTCTGTCAGCGACGCGATGCAGGCCTCTTCCGGCCTGTGTCCCGCGCTGTACGGCTCAGGCGGCGCGATGACGTCATCGCGCCGCCTGTGCCGGCCTCTGATAGGCTACAGGCCTAGTGCCTGCAGCCTATCAGAGGAACGGGGAAGGGACACGCCTCTCCCTCCCTTGCCCCGCATTATCCATCTGTATCGCCGTCCTAAGGACGGCAATACAGATGAATATAGAGATGAGCGCTTCCAAAATGGAAGCGCTCACATCTCTACCTGCCGCCGGGAAGAAAGGGCCCCCCTCCGGTCCCGGGCCCCGGTGCAGCCGAACCGGCTGCACCGCGGTATGTCCGCCCCTGTATTAAGGTTTTCACTGACTACCTCAATGAACACATGGTTGCTGGCCTTTACCCCACCAAGGCTGGGCACCTTGGTGGGACGCTCCTGATAAACTGAAACTCCTACTCAAATACGGCACCTGTCACTGCCTCACAATATATATATATATATATATATATATATATATATATATATATATATATATTTAAAATATATAAAGCTGAGTGTATGTGTGTGTGTGTATGTCTGCTAAAGGAATCCGCACCGCTGTAGCTACAATCGCAAAATTTGGCACACATGTACATCAGGTGTCCGGGAAGGTTTTAGAACAGTTTTCAGCTCTCCAGGACGTACCGTTCCTGAGATATTCCCAAAAAATGCATTAGCCAATAGTAGCCTGGTCACATGACCCTTATCAGCCAATAGAAGCTCACAGGCAGTCTCCACACACCAGGTTTCTATGACAACCTAGCCAGTTCACTGCTGTAGGTCTGCATTAAAGAGGCAGAGCACTGTGGATGACAATGGTAAAGGGGTATTTCGGTTACCATAAATATAACTTATGTTTTAGACTAATTCATCATCAATCATTACCTCATATAATGTAAATTTCACATATTTACTGTTCAGTAGTAATAAAAGATGTATTCTTCCACTGCTACCCACCTTCCTCCTAAATTACTATGGCATCGACCTGTAATTCAGGTCACCGTCAAAAGAAGGACTTAAAAGCCCCACCCCCAGATCCCACTAAGTCACGCCCCTGACTCAGTCAGGCCACGCCCCTTTCATGCCGCATTTGACCGGGATTAAAAATATAGGTAAAAATCACCTTCTTTCAGCTGCAGGGGTGGGGGGAGGGTGACTTTCTCCCTGCAACTCATGCTCAGACTGCACAGTGCTGCTGCTGAGAGTGAGCTGTTCAAAAGGACATCCCTGTGTCCATCCAGGCCCTGCGCATGACAGAGGACAGGGAGTCTGAAAGCCAGATTGTCCAGCCTAAAACAAGACCTCTGGCCACCCTAGGGGCAGGCTGATGTTAGGGTGGCCAAATGTTCGGCTTTAGGCTGGACAGTCCAGTTTTATAGCTACCTGTTCTCCGTCCAACGCAGTGCTTGGACAGACACAGGGATGTCCACCCTTTCAGTAGCTCACACTCAGACAGCTTCTCCTCCGTGTCTTCATGGAGCCAGGGGGGCGTGGCCTCATGTTTAGTGGTGTGTATTCATGGGAACTGGGGGCGCTGTTTCACGTTTGGGTGAATGGCTGTGAGGTCTGGCTTTCTGGGGTGAAGACAGTGGCAGCTCTAGAGGTCACTGTTAAAGGGGCGGGCAGCTGTAGAGGTCACTGTTAAAGGGGTGGGCAGCTGTAGAGGTCAATGTTAAAGGGGTGGGCAGCTGTAGAGGTCACTGTTAAAGGGGCTGGCCGCTGTAGATGTCACTGTTAAAGCGACGGGCTGCTGTAGAGGTCACTGTTCAAGGGGCAGGCTGCTTTAGAGGTCACTGTTAAAGGGGCAGGATGCTGTAGAGGTCACTGTTAAAGGGGCGGGCACAGTAGAGGTCACTCTCGATATCTTTTAACGACACACACACACAAACAGTAAATGAAATAAATTAAATATACCCGGGCGAAGCCGGGTCCTTCAGCTAGTATATACATATATTTGAAACACTGAAAGACCTTTGGGGCCACTGATAGCCTGGAACCCTCTCTGCCACTGCTAGACTGCAGGAGCAGGAACTGCAATCCAGCATTGTGCTGCACTCTGGGCAGAAACACAACTGATCACACAGCTGATTAAACCCTTTCCTACATATATTGTTGTGGGGGGAGAATAACTGCAGTACAAGTTTGCTTCATGTGTTTTACAGTAGGGAAAGATCTTCTGAATCTGCTTTTTTATATGCAAAATAAACAGAACGTAGAACTCTAACCAGCATCAATGCTGCATTATTCCCAAAGTAAACTGTCAATAAAATTATTCACTGTGTTTGTAGAATGGGAAGGACATTTAATTGCAGCTTTGTTTTTATGTTACAGAAAACATGCCTGCAATTTTGCTATTACCATTCCATAATTTGTGTGACTGTGTACCGAACCCGTGACTTTTCATTTAGGAAAATCATGATATTTACATTAGGCCTCAAGATGTCTATACCATACCTCCCAACCATCCCGGATCCAGCGGGACTGTCCTGGATTGCAGTGGCTGTCCCGCTGTCCCGGTACGGGGGAGGTATGTCCCGTTCTCCATAGGACGCAGAGACAGTTGCCTGTTACATGAAGAAGCAGACAGCCATCCTCCCTCCCGTCCCCCCTGCAGATGTCCGTACCTCCTCTAGCTCTCTGTAGCTCTTGTCTAGGAGGGGGCGGGGCTGGCCGACAGCCTTGGCTCCGCCCCCTCCAGACAAGAGAAGCCGATGTCCTGCTGGTGATGCTGCTGCTAGGAAGAAGTATAAGGTTTTTATTTTTTTTTTACTTTCTTTGAGGGGCACGATGTGGGCACATTACTGGGGGCACAACATATTACTGGGGGGCACAATGTGGGCTTATCACAGGGGGGCACAATGTGGGCATATTACAGTGGGGCACAATGTGGACATACTAAAGTGGGGCACAATGTGGGCATATTACAAGAGAGCACAATATGGGCATATTACTGGGGGGCACAGCTGTTAATATTACTGGGGCACATAACTGGGCATATTCCTGGGGGGCACAGCTGGTCATATTACTGGGTGCACATAACAGGGCATATTACTGGGGGCTTAGCTGGGCATATGACTGGGGGCACATAACAGGGCATGTTACTGGGGGCGCAGCTAAGCATATTAATGAGGGCATATAACTGAGGAATATTTACTATGTGGAGCAGTAAAGGGACTGGGTGGGATTAGGTGTATAGTGGGTGGAGTTAGGGGCGTGGCTCAGTGCTGAAAAAATTTGCCATGGCACGTTAGGCGCGCCGCACAATGTGTCCCTTTTTGTCTCTTTACAAAGTTGTGAGGTATTCAATAATACAGAACGTTTTGAAACGAAAGACCCAGAGCCAAAATATGGGTAGTAGGAGCACCAGCTATCTGCCCAGAAGTACTAATAGTAGTAGTAGGCCACAGTTGTCTCTGGCTTTGGAAAGGTGCTACATTATTAATGTGGACAGTCACAGCAGGATGACGTGAAGGACACTTCTGAGTCCGGAGGCATTCCTCCTTCTCCTTGCAGCCCCACAGAAGCCTTTCAGTGGCATCTTCTCTGTCTTCATTGCACCCTCTTAGTGGGACACCTTTTTTGAGAGGTGCCAGTGAGAGGTGGGCAACTAAACACCACCTCTCAGTGGCAGATAGTCAAGAGAGTCTACCTGTTGATGACTTGTGTGAGAGCAATCAGCATTTGGGCTACCAGGAGGAGGAGGTTCCAGGGGAGTTGGGGGGATACAGTGCATAGCTGTGATGGCGATAGTGACAATCCGGGTAAATACAAAGCAGGGAATCGGGAGGGAGTACAAGTAGCTCACCATGAAAGATCAGTCAGATAAAAGTAGTAGGGAGGGTGAGTACTATCATAAAAATTGTGTATTAGCCAGGACCTGGGAGCCAGATGGAGGTGCTGAGGAGGAGAAGACATCAGAGAAGAAGAGTGGTGGCCGCTGTAGTGATAAAGAGTGGAGGCAATGTAAGCCCAAAATCTCAAAAAAGAACTGGCAGGGTCAGATCTGCTTCTGTTGTGGTCAGTTTGTGGAACTTGTGATGCCACTGGTAATGTGGGCGCAAGCTGAAAATGCGTACAGTGCTATCCATTCCTCTCTGGAACCATACCAGAACCCCTATAAGTTTCCTGAGGCTCTGATCTGAATTGCCAATGGTTCTAATGCTATGGCGACCAATGGGGATAATGGGCATCCCTGGCGTGTACCCCCGCCCAGATGTAAAATGCTAGAGACAGTGCCATTAGCCTGTATACACGCCCTGGGTGATGAATACAGTAACTGTAACCATTTGACAAAATTGTCCCCAAAACCCATTTTCCTCATAACTGCCTATAAGAATTTTCACTCTTCACTATCGATAGCCTTAGCGGCATCTAGTGAGAGGATGATTCTGGAGCCCATGTTGTTTAAGGTTACTTGCATGTTCAAGAATAAATGGCTAATGTTTATAGCGGTGGATTTATTAGGCATAAAACCCGTTTGGACCGGGTGTATTATGGAGGAGATGACTGATGCCAGACGCATGGATATAATCTTCACCAGCACTTTAACATCAGTCTTGAGGAGGGAGATAGGTCTGTATGAATCTGAGGTAGAAGGATCCTTGCCTCATAGAGGGTGGAAGAGCTCCTTCCTGAAATGTCTTATTAAACACCTGTAATGTGTGGTATCAGAACTGATCCATACAGCTTAAAAATCTCTGTGCCTTACCGCCACCTCTATTTCTCAGGCCTTGTTCACACATCACTTATTTGATCAGTTATTTCAAACAGTTTTAAAGTGTCCAGTATCCCTGGCGTGTCTGTTACCTTTTGGCCAGTAGCCCCAACAAGCTTTGCAATATGTGCTGTCCCCCTTTGAGCTCGGACTATTCTTGCAAGGAGCTTACCCGTTCCCTCCACCGCTTCAAAATACTCCTGCTTAAGGGCCCTTGCACACGACCGTATGCACTCCGAGACATACGGTCCGTGAGCGGGCCATATGTCCCGGAGCGGCATAGATCGTGTGCACGAGAGCGCACAGCACCATAGATTACAATAGATGGCTTCTGCAGCTTCCATCTCCCATCTCAGTTCTACCTCCTTGGTCCTTGTTCTAGATTTAATACGCAACAATTCCTTTATAAGAAACCCCCGAAAAAAGCTTTCATGAGTCCCATACCAATTAAAGGGGTTGACCGAGTTATGAAAAAAAATATATAGCACTGTAAATCTGATGGACAGCAACATATAACTAAGTTAAGCAAGTTTTAGGCAAAAAAAATCTATATTTCCTCATTTCCCTGGTTCTCTTCTGGACTTTGTTTATATGCAATAACAACAATTTCTGCCTCTCCTCCTACTCTGCAAAGGGAGTGAATACAAGTGCTGCCCTGAATGACATGTCTGCCTGCTAGGATACTCAGCAGCATGTTGTATGTGTAGGGCTACAAGTCCCAGCTGTACAATGATACTGCTGATACACACAGGAACTTCACCCAGCCTGTTGTGCAATACTCAACTCTTCTTCTATAGTCTGTCAGATCCTATGCCCAGCATTTGTCTCGTTACTGCCTGCAGCTACTCAGTAAAGCCTTCAGCCCTGAGTCTGTCATGGCTGAAGGGGTTAAAATCTTATCTGAAAGAATCCAGGGAGAGCGCAGCAGCAGCCGGCAGTACAGGGGACATAGCCTGCACTGTGACGTCTGGTGTACAGACTCTTATCTGATCTCTCAGGCTTGTGCACGAAACATCAGCAGAGCAGGGTCATGTGTAAACTGAGAAAGGAGCCACTGAATTTAAAGTAAGTGCATTGAAAAAACATTACATTTACCTAGTTAGAAACATACAAAGGACAAAAAAAATAACTTGGACAACCCCTTTAAGTATGATGTTGACCCTACATTAATGGAGAAAAATTCACGCAGTATGAGGGTGGGTGGGTATAATTTGTAGCCAGAATGGGTTCACTTTCCAAATACGGTTACGCTCCACTGGGGTGGCGGATGCTTGTAGGACTACTAGAAGGAGGAATGATCCGATAGCGACATAGTATGGTAGCGAATATCGGAAACATATTGAAGTATATTTTCTGTGCCCTGAGCTAATTATATTCTAGATAGTGAGCCATGTGTATTTGACTGGTAGGAGTAACATTGGGCAGTAGGATGCCTTAGATGCCAGATGTCTGAGAGCCAATTCCTGCAATAAAAGCCTAAAGGTAGTCATTGAATGTGTCATAGTTGTATGAGTACCTATGAACTAATCCACTGAAACGTTCACGTACATGTTATAGTCACCGACTAGTAAGCATGGAAGGTGTAGTAAGCCTTCAATGCGCACCAGTAGATCCCTTAGAATAACCGGGGAATAGGGCGGAGGGATATACAGTTGATTGAAATTGTTTGATATTGCATATCTCTTATTAACATCACCCATACCACGCACATTCCAGGACACTACAGAGCATTTACCTCTCATTGCGCATATAGGAGTATTAATAACTCCGATGTATACCATCTTTCAGGCTTATAGTGCAGCAGTTTAATAAGCACAGGCCTGGGAGAGCCTCCCGGGGGCAGCTGACACATCGGCACTCTGTGTGCACCAAATACCTCTTTAAGCCAGACTTCAAAGTATTGTGAGGAGTTTTGTCCTTCCATCTTCTCCAGGTCATCCGCTTTCTCTTGCAGCGCTGATATCGCTTGCGAGTGTTGTGTGTGTTGCGTGTTAGGGGAGCCAGCTTGTCTTCTATGGAACTAATACGCTGTTCTGCTGCCCCCATGTGTTCAGTGACCTTTTGCATATCATTGCGAATAAAGGAAAGTTCTGCCTTAACACTACCCACTTTTGAAGTTAAATGTAAAAATGTGGCACTGCAATGTTTAACTGCCCCAAACACATCTGCCAGCGTGGGTTTAACCTGCTGTTACCCCCCTTCGCTCACAGGTTTGATGGCTCCCTGGGGATCATCTCCAGGTATCGAGGCGCCATCATTAATAACCGGGTCAGTTAGTGTGGGGCAGTCTGCCCCTGTACCTTGCTCCAGTGCCTCCTCCCAGGCAGTAGCAAGTATCTCATGTACGTCTGGGGCCACCGGTGACGAGGGGTGGGTGGGCACATTGCAAACTTTTCCAGCCGTGTTGCTATGTCTTTCTGCTTCTCCTCTACCTTGTGGCATGCTCTAGTACCATCTTGGATGTCTGCTTCCTCCGCTCTTTGCCCCAATATGTGGCTCCTTGTCATGGTTGGTAAATTTTATTGCTTTCAGCAGGACCGCCTCACTCTCAGAAGCACTCTCTGCTAGGTCAGAGGTGTTGCAGGGCACAGATAGTGTGGGATAAAGGATAAAATGTCGGGTTGTGCAGCAGGAGCTCTTAGCTGTGCGTCTGATCACTCGGCTACACCCTCCCCTTTGCATTCCAGTTGCATTGCAAGGCCTGTTTCACATTTGCCAAGATACTGTCCAGCCCCATTCACTATAATGGGGAATGGAGGAGATTCGGCTGCTACTCGGGAAATACTGCTGTGTGCAGTGGTATTTGTCTGGCCACTCCTCTGCATATTTGTCGGGTAGTGGCTGGATCTCCGCTGGTCCCCATTATAGTGAATGGGGCCAGGCGGTTTCTTGGCAGCGCACGGTTGTGCCCCATATTCACGGATCCGGTAGGCTGTTCTGGCGGGTCATGTCATAGTTTTATTCCGGCCACCTCTCAGCATTTATAACCTTATTCCTGCGGAATTCCTGCGGCACACATGTATTTGCGGCAGCAAGGAACCGGCAGGCTGTTCACCCGCCGCAACAGCCTGCTGGAGAAGGCTGCTGCTAGTGTGAAACTAGCCTAAGCTTTGTGGTGCATAGACCCCTCTCCTTTTATCTCATTATTTTGATTATTATTTGTCTTTTTACTTCCTCAATTATAAATACAGACTATTGATATTTCATGGGCATTTATGACTTGCAGCTGTTTTTCTTTCTAATTATCTATAAACTGTGGAATACATTCCAGTGTGATTTGTATTCTATTAAGTTTAGGTATTAAAAACCAGCTAGCAAGTGACATTAATTATCTATGCTGAATTAAATAGTAATAACACAGTAAAAGAACAAAGAAAAACATGACATATATTGGTATATATTATTAGAATAATAGGAAATATTCAGCTCTGTGATTAAATAGTAATCTTGATAAAAGAAATAATAATAATAATAATAATAATAATAATAATAATAATAGCAATCATTGTACCTTGAAGTGTAAACAATCAATGAAAAGCTCATTCCACTCCTCCTCTTGAAAAGGTATTTTGCTGTCAACAACTAAATTGGCTCGGAAGCGTTGAGTCATTTGATCAGATTTAAATCTATCGGCAGGGTCTGTGTACTCTCTGAAATAAAAGCAATATGGATCCAGTATAAGGAGATAAAATGAATGTAATGTCAATATCATTGATTTTATTGCAGACTTTAAATGTGATATTGGATTATAAAATCGTATACAAAAAAGGGCACTCTGCATTACCTTTGCAATACTTTTATCTCAAATCAATCAAATGTCGTATGTAAAACATGAAAAACATCCTTGTCATACAATTTTATAAGAATCCCATCATACCTGAATGGTATTTGTTGACTTAGGTGAAAAATGCTTGCTGTGTTTATCAGAAGGTACTGGGCTTCATTCACCAAAGAAAGTGAAGGTGAACTTGCACCCACAGGTCCTGAGAAGAAACATAGCTATGAGAACTGGAACACATGTGTCAACATAAAGTATATAAATAAATGTATCTTTATAATGGATAGTTACCTGTCTCTGAAAATTAAGGACAGCTCATGCAAATTTTGGACTATTGACAACTATGCAGCTGCCATAAGGCTGTATTAGGCCCCTTTCACACGAGCGAGATTTCCACGCGGGTGCAATGGGTGATGCGAACGCATTGCACTCGCACTGAATCCTGACCCATTCATTTCAATGGGTCTTTTCACATGGGCGAATTTTTTCACACATCAGTTCGCCATTGCGTGAAAATCGCAGCATGTTCTATATACTGCGTTTTTCACGCAGCCCTGGCCCCATTGAAGTGAATGTGTCTGCGTGAAATTCACACATGCTTGCGGATGCAATGCGTCATTCACTGATGGTTGCTTAGCAATGTTGTTTGTAAACATTCAGTTTTTAATCACGCACGTGCGAAATGCATTCATATGCATCGCACCCGCGTGTTAAAAACTGAATAAACATACGCAATCGCAGACAAAACTGACTGCGACTGCGTGCGGATTGGTGCGATTTTTCCTGATCGCACCCTGAACGCATCCGGACTGAATCCGGATCATTCGTATGAAAGGGGCCTTATACAGCCCAATTTCCCAACAATCATCTGCTCGCTGTGGGCAATTGGCAATAGTATTACACAATCAGATGATCACTAACGAGCATTACTATGAACGCTTGTTAGGCCTAGTTCACACTTCAGTTATTTGATCAGTTATTTCCATCAGTTATTGTCAGCCAAAAGCAGGTGTCGGTCAGAAACACAGAACAGGTACAGATCTTTCCATTATACCTTATCTCTGTGTAGCCTCCACTCCTGGTTTTGGCTCACAAAAACTGATGGAAATAACTGATCAAATAACTAATGTGTGAACAAGGCCTTAGAGATCATCTGCCAGCAGGTGTAATACAGGTTTTACATCTCATTCTGGTCCTGTTATTAACTTGCTTAGTCTGGGGTTTGATGGGAGTTTTTTTTATTGTTATGCCTTTAACCCCTTCTACCCCAAGCCAGTTTTCACCTTCCTGCCCGATTTACTAAATAAGCGTAGCATTAGCACCCGAATATTGTCTATTACTTTGGCATTTGTGTACTTTATTTGGTCTGCAGAGTGCTGTTGCGTTGTATTTTTGACTGAACCCCCTTTTTTTTTGCAGTTTGTACTGGAGGTGTGGCTACTCCATTTAGTCATGCACTCCTGATCAGCCTGTCTGCCCCATAGGCTGATTTTAATTAGTATATTAAAGTAGTATAAAACTGTAGCCTGCTCTCCCTGCACTCTGTGGAAGCCTTTTGGCACCAGGAGAGGTATAGAGTGGACTCTTATTGCATTTAATGGTAGTCATTTGGCACCAGGTGAGGTATAGAGTGGGCTCAGCATGCATGTTGGTTACCTGAATTCACTGGATTTAATGGAGGCCATTTTGGCACCAAAAATGATAAAAAGCAGAGTAGACCCAACATGCATGTGGAACCTGCACTCCCTGAGTTTTATGGTGGCCATTATGGCACATAACAGGTAGCATTTAGTGTTAGGTTCCCGTCTTACAGAGATTGGCCTTGACGTTTGGCAGACGGGCCTAAATAATTTTGTAAAATATTGCCAAGAATCTCAAATTTACTAAATAAGCGTAGCATCAGCACCAAAATATTTTCTATTGCTATGGCATTTTTGTACTGTTGCATTGTATTTTTTTTCCTTTGTGTATATAGCCATGGCAGCGTGCACCTGCAAACTGGGATGTGCTGACTGACCCTCCTATTTCTTTTTGCACCTTCCTGCCCAGGCCATTTTTGCAAATCTGACATGTCATGTTATGTGGAAATAACTTTGGAACACTTTTATTTATCCAAGCCATTATGAGATTGTTTTCTTGTGACATATTGCACTTCATGACAGTTATAAATTTGAGTCAATATATTTCACCTTTATTTATGAAAAATCCCACATTTACCAAAAAATTTGGAAAATTCACAATTTTCTAAATTTTAATTTCTCATCTTTTAAAACAGAAAGTGATACCTCATAAAATATTTAGTACTTAACATTCCCCATATGTCTACTTTATGTTGGATCATTTTGTAAATGTCATTTTATATTTTTGGGACGTTAGAAGGCTTTTAGAAGCAATTCTTAAAGTTTTGAAGAAAAATTCCCAAACCCACTTTTTAAGGAAATTTCACTTTTTTGGCAGATTTTCCATTTGAATCCATTTTTTTGGCTGTTAAACCTTCACATCGAGGGTTAACAGCCAAAAAAAACTCAATAGTTAATACCCTGATACTGCGGTTTACAGAAACACCCCACATGTGGTCGTAAACTGATGTAAGGGTTTTTAGACACCATGTCCATTTGAAGCCCCCATGATGCACCTCTACAGTAGAAACTCACAAAAGTGACCCAATTTTGGAAACTAGGGGATAAGGTAACTGTTCTACTGTTACTATTTTGGGATACATATAATTTCTAATTGTTCTATATTACGTTTTTTGTGAGCCAAGTTAACCAAAAATTGCCTGTTTTGGCACAATTTTTATTTTTTACAATGTTCATCTTACAGGTTAGATCATATGCTATTCAAATATGTCTACTATGTCTGATTGCCTGACTGGAGTCGGGAAGGAATTTTCCCCCCTAAAGTGAGGAAAATTGGCTTCTACCTCACAGGGTTTTTTTTGCCTTCCCCTGGATCAACTTGTAGGAAAACAGGCTGAACTGGATGGACAGATGTCTTTTTTCGGCCTTACAAACTATGTTACTATGTTACTTTCTTTGTTTCAGTTTTACATAAAAAAACATTTTTGAAAAAAAAAATTTTTGTGTCTCCATTTTCTGAATGCCATTTTTTTTATTTTTCTGCTGATTGTCTTGTGCAGGGGTTAGTTTTTTGCAAGAAGAGTTGATGTTTTTACTGGTGCCATTTTTGGGAACATATGATTTTTTGATCATGACACTTTATGGGGCAAGAAAAATTGGTTGTTTTGGCACAGGTTTTATTTGTTTTTACAGCGTTCACCTAAGGGGTTAGGTCATGTTATATTTTTATAGAGCAGGTCGTTACGGACGTGGCAATACCTAATATGTATACTTTTTCTTATTTGTTTAAGTTTTACACAATAATAGCATTTTTGAAACAAAACAAAAATATGTTTTAGTGTCTCCATAGTGTGAGAGTCATAGGTTTTTTATTTTTTGACCGATTGTCTTAGGTAGGATCTCATTTTTTGCGGGATGAGGTGAAGGTTCGATTGGAACTATTTTGGTGGGCATCTGCCTTTTTGATCGCTTGGTGTTGCACTTTAAATGATGTTAGGTGACAAAAAATTGCTTTTTTTGGCACTGTTTTTATTGTGGCGATACCTAACATGTCTACTTATTTTCTATTTATTTCACTTTAACACAATAATAGCATTTTTGAAACAAAAAAAATGACGTTTTAGTGTCTCCATGTTCTGAAAGCTATAGTTTTTTATTTGTTGGGCGATTGTCTTATGTAGGGGCTCATTTTTTGTGGGATGAGGTGATGGTTTTATTTTGGGGGGGCATACGTATTTTTGATCGCTTGGTGTTGCACTTTTTGTGATGTAAGGTGAGAAAAAAGGCTTTTTTGACAGTTTTTTAAAGGTGTTTAAGGTGTGGGGTTTTTTCTATTTTTTATTATAACATTAGGGGAAAGGGGTGTTTTTTTTTCTTTTTTTTACTTGAAACGTTATTTTTTTTAAATTAAAAACACTTTTTAAAAAAGCCCGATGGGCTCCCTCACCCGCTGCATGTACCTTCTATGTTGTGGCATAGAAGGGGTTAATCCGCTGGCATCTGCCTTTACAGTGATACCGGTGGATATAGCAGGGGCCTGGCTATCGGGGATTGTTCCGGTGCCCGCCCGATCACCATACACAATAGTATGTCAAAAGGCTGCAAGTCACTTGCTGCCATGACGTACTATTACGTTATATGTTGGGAAGGGGATAAATAGCTTTTATTTATATGTCATTTTGCCAGGTATGACAATAACTCTCTACAATTTGTTTCCAGAGTTTTGAATCCTTGTCCATTGGCTTTCATTGAGTGATTCTTTGATGAGCGAAGTTTTCAAAAATCTGATTCGGTCGTTTTGCCGAATTTTTCCCCAAAATTTGCTTCATGACTAGGGATGAGGCAAATTTTTGGGAAAAATTCGGCAAAACGACCAAATCGAATTTTTGTTCATACTGTTCAGGTTCTTGTTTTTGTTCAGGTTCATACTGTACATTACAGTTTCCGGGTACCCGAACACAGACATTGGCGTGAAAATCCGTGTTCTTGTTCGGTGTTTAGATTTTAAATAAAGCTTGTTGAAAGGCTGCATTGCAGCCAATCAAAAAGCGTTTAAGCTGTGGGCACTTGGAAGCCATCACAGTCATGCCTAGTATTGGCATGACTTTGATTAGCCGGCACACCATGTGACCCTGCATGCATAAATGCTGGATAAGGTGTTGTGCCGCTTTTCTGCTCTGACTAGGGTAGGGACAGGACAGTGCTGCACAGAGGGACAGTGTTAGGCTTTTATTGTTTTTAATAACTCTGTGGGTGACCTATAGGCATTTATGTGGGTTCAGTATAACACCTTTGCACCAGTGACACAGAAATACTATACTTAATCGGGCTGTTCAGTCTGTGGGTGACCTGCAGGCATTTTTGGTCCATGCAATAATATTCCTTTGCACCAATGACACAGAAATACAATATTTAATCAGGCTGTTAATTCTGTGGGTGACCTAAAGACATCTTTGGGGTTTAAAAGTCAGCATTTTCATTAGTCTTACTCTTATAGGAGACTTAATCAGTCTGCTAATTGTGTCGGTGACCTAAAGCAATTTGGGGGACTCAGAACACCACATTTTCATTTGTCTTACTGTTATAGGAAATTGAATCAGTCTGCTTATTGTTTAGGTGACGTAACACTTTTTTGGGGAGGGAGATACACCTCATCTGCATCTGTGGCACGGAAACACAATAGTTAAAATGTCTGTTATTTGTGGCGGTGACATAAAGCAATTTTGGGAGTTCAGAACACTGCATTTTCATCCGTCTTACTGTTATAAGAGATTTAATCAGTCTGTTGTGTTGGTGTCATAATGACTCTTTTGGGAGGGAGATACACCTCATCTGCATCCGCGACATGGAAATGCAATAGTTAATCTATCTGTTAATTCTGTCAGTGACCTATAACCATTTTTTGGGGTGCAAAACACTTAATTTAGCCAATTTGGTGGGTGGCCCTAAAAAAATGATAAATGCATCAAATAGGGGACGTGGCCATGGTCATGGTGGTGCTGTTGTTGGTGGTGCTGGAGCTCTTGCTGGAGGGAGAGGACATTGTCGATTTGTGCCAGCTACGCGCCTTCCACTGGTGCACACAGGTGACAGGACATTCTGCGTCATTTTGTATGCCCGAATACAACTCTACCAATGGTGAGGCCAGAACAACTAGAGGCGGTAGCAGATTGGATGGCTGAGAGTGCCTCTAGTTCTTTCCCATTGTCTCCCACCCGTTCCCCTGCAGAAAGCACAGAGTTGGCAGCAGTGGCCCATAGACATCGGTCTTCCACCTCAACCCCTTGCACATCAGCCACGCAGTCTGAGCTTCAAGTCATGCAGTAGTCACTTATGCTTTTTGATGCCTCTGATAGCGGAGTTTACATGGGCCATCCACCTATTCCAGAAGTGGAAGAGATTGAGTACACTGATGCCCAACTACTTATGTTTGAGGATGAGGATGTGGGAGGACTGCCACAGTGTGTCTCTGATGATGACACACAGGTGTTAACTGCTGCGGATTTCTGCAGTGTGCAAGACCAGCAAGGAGGGCAGGGCTGAGGAGTGGGTAGATGATGTGGAGGAAGATGAAGTCCTACACTTCACATGGCATCCAGGTCATCCAAGTGACATGTTCAATTCGGAAGAAGAGGTAGGGGTCACGCAGCACCAGCTGCACAGAGAGGGGTGCAAAACAGGGAGAGAGATGCAAAAGGTTAGAGGCCCGCCCCCAGCCAGTACGTCTGCTACTGCCCAACGCGCCAAGAGACATAGCACACTAGAGATGAGCGAATCTATTCGTCGCTTCGTAGATTCGTATTAAATCTTACAAATTTTCCACCGAAGCGAATCCGGATTTTTTGAGATTTGCTCCATTAGATTAGAAAATGTTCTTAAAGTTTTGTATGCATTCGCTACGTACTTGTCTGATGAATTGTACGCTAATGCTACGTATAAGTTACATTATACGCTGATGCGTATGAACTCAGTTATTGCATACGAGTTCGTTATTCGTGTGGCAAAAAGCCCGGGAAGAAAGCGGTCACCTGACCAAGTGGGAACGGCTTGCTCTGATTGGCTCACAGGCTCGGTAAGCCAGTGATGCATCAGTTGTGCTGCGACTGCTGAGACGAGCAGAAGCACTGTCTGTGAAGTTCTGAGAGACAGAAAACTGTTTTGTTAAAATTGGGGTGTAATTGTTCTGGTAATCTATAATACACATATCAGGGATACTGCAGGGCAAGTGCATGGCTAGTAATTAATCAGGCAGGGAGAGAGACAGGGAGAGAGATAGGGAGAGAGACAAAGACCAGCTGCAGGGCCACAGTCAAGTGAAAATGACTGGCATGGAAAAGCAAAAGGGTTTCAGCCAGACCTCGAACTCCAAAAAAAAGTTGAAGGTGGCACAGGGCAGCAGTGCCAAAGGACCTGTAGCCAGAGCTTCTACTTGTAGAATTCATAATAATTGGCCACTGTTCCACCAGGCTAACCCACCAAGGCGCAAAATTGTAGTGGAGGAGAAAGTGGATGAGGTAGTGGAGTGGATGGCACACTCAATCGCAGCTGGATGATCTGCTTTCATCTGCTGATACAGTATCATGTAGCCAGGGGTCAGACTCAGAGCGTTGCTCCTGCTCCACCATTCCGCTCGAGCAAAGTCCGTCATTTTCTGCCACCTCTTAGCTTTCAGTGCCCCCTCTTAGTGGTGTCCCTTCTGCAATTTATACAATAAAAGGCCACCGAACCCCACCGCATAATCCGGCAGTTATAGAGGACAGCCTGAGGATTTCTTAGAGGGCAGTCAGAGTTTGGACTGCCTGGAATTGGAAGTTGGTGAGGAACAGCCTATATTGCAGTCAGAAAAAAGTGGTCTGATGATGATGTGTTAGGCAGGAGGACCTGGGAGGTGGATCAGGCTGGTGAGGAGGATTTGATCTCCGAGGAGGAGGGTGGTAGTAGTGGCAGCAACAGAGGGCAGAGGCGAGTTAGGCCCAGGGCCAGGGCTTCCTTGAGAACTAGTGAGACCCCAAGTATAGTGGGGCTGGGACAAGGGTCTAAGCGTGCAAGGGCTACAAGCTTGGCCAGCTCTGGATGGCGCACGTCGGGTGTGTGGAAGTATTTCACTACTCTGCCGGGAGACATCAGCATGGCCACGTGTAATTTCTGTATACAGAAATTGAGCCATGGTAAAGCCACAAATGTAGTGACCACTGCTCTGTGGAACCATCTGAAGCGTCTTTCCCACTCTAATCCACCATCTGAACCAAGGTGGCTTAGAGCAGCGCATTAATACTGAAGTACTGGCTACTTCTCCCAGGGTCCCTTGCGTCAAGCAGGCCACATCTAGGGGTGTAAGTCAGCCCGCATCCAGGCGCGTAACTAGTACATACACTTCATCGTCAACCGCGTGCGTTTCTCCACCTCCTCTTATTCGTCAGCCGTCCATCGCTGAGTGCGTGGCCAGGAAACAAGTTTACGCAACAAGTTATCCAACAGTGCGCAAACTTAATAGTCACCTGACCAAGTTGCTGGCTGTGCAGTCTCTGCCGTACAATTTAGTTGAGTGCACAGCTTTTAGGGAGCTAATGGCTTGTGCTCAGCCACGCAGGCAGATCCCTAGCCAACATTACTTCTCAAGCAAAGCTATCACCGCCCTTTACTCGCACGTGGCAGACAATATTGGATGCAACCCGCAGCTATCAGTTTGTTGTATTTACTAATCACTCTCTGCTGATATACCCCCTCCCCTACTACTACTGGCCGTGGCACCCATGAAAAGCCCATATATAATTTCACTGCCTATCTTTACAAGGTAGAATTTTTGCAGGCTTGTCCAAACAAGCCAAGCCTTTTTCTCTAACTGTAATCCGTGAACTGTGTCAGTGTGCGTAATTTATTAAAGCTTTGTCCTGAAGACACCCTGTGTTCATTTAAACAGGAAAATGGCCTTTGGACAATTTTTATAGGGTCAAGTGGGCCTAAACAGACACCCTGTCTTCTTCACAGTATTGCGGGCTCTGGCTTATGCA
This sequence comes from Rhinella marina, assembly GCA_900303285.1. Classification (NCBI taxonomy): domain Eukaryota; kingdom Metazoa; phylum Chordata; class Amphibia; order Anura; family Bufonidae; genus Rhinella; species Rhinella marina. Next base: position 16,323 of record ONZH01021334.1, on the reverse strand, counting down.
CAATTTTTGGAGGCTCCTGCCTAAACATACAGTCCTGTCTTCTTCACACTATGTCAGGAAGGTGCTAAAGGTTTTAAAAAATTAAATATAGTTATTGCAATACTTTCCTTAATATTGATAACGTGAGATTACTTTTGATATCGCCCACGATCACTCACATTAGCTGCAGCATGAGCACGTCTTTGAGTCTGTGTGTAGGAAGAAGAAGCGCTAACTATGAAGGGGCATATATCTAAGGGTACTTCCTTTCACACTAGTGCATTTGCCTGACACAAACGGGAGAACGGCCAGCCCTATTAACAATAATGGGGGACGACGCTGATCCGGCCAGGACAAATACTGCAGAACAGCCTGCAGGATCACCACCACATATGTGAAAGTAGCCTAAGGCAAATTACTGGGAAGGGGCACGTATCTGAGAATACCTTCACTTGTTTGGGTGGAGTTAGAGGCGTGGCCTAGCATGAAAGAAAATTGCTGCAGCGCACTACGCACGCCCATGTTGTCCTTCTATATGGTTTTTATTATTAGCACTGGTATATATACAATACAGTACACTAATTTTTTAACATGTTTTTACTTTTCAAATATTTTGTTACTCACCCTGCCGTATCTCTGCGCGGTCCTCATTAAGCCGCTCTGGGCACTTAAACTTCAAATCGGACAATTTCTGTTAGATCTGGCCCGTGGTCTGCACAGTGTCGAAACCATGACGCAAGCCTCGGATCACCTGCTGATCTCCTTTTTATGCTAGTTCGGGTGGCGGTGTGTGCCATCGTAATCATGCCTGTCCATCAGCCGGATCATGTATTTAAAGCTCTCCAGAGCTAAATGATGAGGATCGCCTAGATGTCATTTTGCAAAATTCGTTCTGCCTCTAGCGTCGTGCATGCCTGCGTATTACGCAATCGCTAGTCAATAGTACGCTGAGGATTCGTACGCAATTTTGTATGCTCATGGTTGAATAGATTCGTATGAAGTACGAATCTTTTGAAAAATTCGACGAACATTCAGCAAAGCGAATTTTGGATGATTCGCTCATCTCTATAGCACACCAAAGCCAGTGCAAAGGAGTTCCCTGGCATGGCAGTTCTTCAGGCAGTGTGTTGATGACAGGACACAGGTGGTTTGCACGCTGTTCAGTCAGAGCCTGAAGCGAGGCATAAATGTTCTAAACCTGAGCACCACCTGCATGACCTGGCATCTAACTGCAAAGCACGAGGTGCAGTGGAGTAGACACCTAAAGAACCACATAAGATCTGAGGCTTCTCCTGCTCCCTCTGATGCTGCGATCTCTGCCTCTTACTCTCCCTCTGGAGTGACAGGGACACCTACCACCCCACACAGAGAGGATGTCACAGCAAAACTACCACCATCACCGAGCATCTCCACAGTGTCCTATGAAAGCGTTCAGCTGTCCATCCCCCAAACACTGGAGAGAAAGAGGAAGTACGCCCTTACCTGCCCGTGAGCCCTGGCCCTGAATGCCAGCATTTCAAAATTTCTGGCCTTTGAAATGATGACAGTTTTAAAATGATGGCAGCTGCCCCACAGTACGTGGTTCCCAGCTGCCACTACTTTTTCAGGTGGGCCGTCCCTGCCCTGCACGAACAAGTGCTGTGGCTGGGCCTAAGCCGGAAAGCGGTTTGGCGCATATCCTATCGCTACCCAGGATTTCAAGACGTTTTTCGTGCCTCCTGTTACCTTCTCCTCCTACTTCGCTTCCTTCTACTGTTCTTCCTTTACTGCGTCCTCATCACGTCAGCGCAATACCTGCAACACCAACTTCAGCACAGCCAGGGAAAATGACAGCAGGCTGTTCTGAAACTTGTATGTTTGGAGGAAAACCCCATACCACACAGGAGCTCTGGATGGGCATGAAAGAACAGACTGATGAGTGGTTTGTGCTGCTGAGCCTCAAGTCCGGCCTGGTCTACGAAAATGGGCGAAATCTCGAAGAAGCTCTGAGGCTAGATGGTTTGGCGAACATCCCTTGCATGGCACATGTGCTGAATTTGGTGGTGCAGAGGTTCCTGAAAAATTACCCCGATATGTCAGAGCTGCTGCAGAAAGTGCACTGCACTTCTGTACGTGTTTTCGGCAGTTATCATGCTGCCGCTCGCCTGTCTACGCTGCAGAATAACTTCTGCCTTCCCACTCACTGTCTCATATGCACATCTTCATGCACAGGATTTTGACAATCATATACTTTATTTTGTACTAGAGTCTGAAGAAGGCTATTCAGGCCGAAACGTTACTGTACTGTGCAGCGATTCCATATACTGAATAAATACGAATTTGAATTGCATACAAACCGGAGTCGCTCTCAGGAACTTCACAGACGATGAGTGGGCTGCATGCGGAACGCGTGTGCCGTGTTGTGCTGTTTCGAGTACTCTGCCAACATGCCCAGCACCGATGTTGCAGTTCTCAGCATTACTATCCCACTGTATTCTTGAAAAAACGCTTTCCACAATAATGGATGAAGATGTGGCACAAGAGGAAGGGGTATAAAGGATATAGAGACAGCACTACGTCTTCTAATTGATTCAAAATTGATTCAAATGGTGGCGGTGCCAGCAGTGTCAGGCCCCAGCCCTTGGGCCCCAAATAATCAGTGGATGGATACAGATGATCGCAGCTCTCACTGTCTTCAAATGCAAATTAGATTTATTTACCAACTGTGCTGTTGGTGAATAAATCTAATTCGCATTTGAAGACAGTGAGTGCTGCGGTCATCTGTATCCATCCACAAGAGGAAGGGGAGGAGGAACAGGGATCATTCCCACAGTTATCAGACCAGTCGTCCAGAAATAACTTTGGAGGGTGGGTTCCTACACCAACAGTGGCCTGGTACCCAACTGTCTAGCCAGGGCAAAGTTTTGGAGGATGAGGAGAATAATGAGGAGGATGAGGAGGCCCCTTACAGAGTAATGAGGGGGGATTTGCAGAGAGCAATGAGGAGAAAGCAAAGCTACTAAATATTTTTTTCTCTGCTGTATTCACTGAGGAAAAAAAAAGTCAGATGAAATGCAGACTATAAAAGTAAATTTCCCATTAAAAGTGCCCTGTCTGACCCAGGAAGAAGTACAGCGGCATCTTAAAAAGATTAAAATAGACAAATCACCAGGATGAGATGGCATACACCCCTGTATGCTAAGAGAATTAAGTAATGTCATAGCCAGACCCTTATTTTTGATATTTAAGGATTGATACATAGCAAACGTAGTGCCAATATTCAAAAAGGGTCCAAAAACAGAGCCCGGAAACTATAGGCCGGTAACATCTGTTAAACTGTTTAAAGGTTTTCTAAGAGATGCTATCTTGGAGTACCTCAATGAAAATAAACAAATAACTCCATATCAGCATGGCTTCATGAGGGATTGGTCATGTCAAACCAATTTAATCAGTTTCTATGAGGAGGTACTGTAAGTTCTAGACTTGACTGCGGCGAATCAATGGATGTCGTATATCTGGACTTCTCCAAAGCATTTGACACTGTACCGCATAAAAGGTTAGTATATAAAATGAGAATGCTTGGACTGGGGGAACATGTCTGTATGTGGGTAAGTAACTGGCTCAGTGATCGAAAACAGAGGGTGGTTATTAATGGTACACAATCCGATTGGGTCACCATCACTAGTGGGGTCAGTATTGGGCCCTATTCTCTTCAATTTATTTAATTAATGATCTTGCAGAAGGCTTGCACAGTAAAATATCAATTTTTGCAGATGACACTAAACTGTGTAAAATAATTAACACAGAAGAGGACAGTACACTGCCACAGATGGATCTGGATAGATTGGAGGCTTGGGCAGAGAAGAGGCAGATGAGGTTTAACACTGACAAATGTAAGGTTATGTACATGGGAAGGAATAATGCAAGTCACCAGTACATACTAAATGGTAAAACACTGGGTAACACTGACATGGAAAAGGACCTAGGAAATTTAATAAACAGCAAACTACGCTGTAGAAACCAGTGTCAGACAGCTGCTGCCAAGGCCAATAAGATAATGGGTTGCATCAAAAGGGGCATAGATGCCCGTGATGAGAACATAGTCCTGCCACTTTACAAATAACTAGTCAGACCACACATGGAGTACTGTGTACAGTTCTGGGCTCCTGTGAACAAGGCAGACATAGCAGAGCTAGAGAGGGTTCAGAGGAGGGCAACTAAAGTAATAACTGGAATGGATGGACTACAGTACCCAGAAAAATTATCAAAATTAGGGTTATTCACTTTTGAGAAAAGACGACTGAGGGGAGATCTAATAACTATGTATAAATATATCAGGGGTCAGTACAGAGATCTCTCCCATGATCTATATATCCCCAGGACTGTGACTGTGACGAGGGGACATCCTCTGCATCTGGAGGAAAGAAGGTTTGTACACAAACATATAAGAGGATTCTTTACTGTAAGAGTAGTAAGACTATGGAACTCTCTGCCTGAGGAGGTGGTGATGGTAAGTTCAGTAAAAGAGTTCACGAGGGGCCTGGATGTATTTCTGGAGGGTAACAATATTACAGGTTATAGTTACTAGAAAGGCGTCGTTGATCCAGGGAGTTATTCTGATTGCCTAATTGGAGTCAGGAAGGAATTTTTTCCCTAAAGTGGGGAAAATTGGCTTCTACCTCACAGGGTTTTTTTTGTCTTCCTCTAGATCAACTTGCAGGATAACAGGCCGAACTGGATGGACAGATGTCTTTTTTTGGCCTTATAAACTATGTATGTTACTATCAGTGGCGTAGCTATAGGGGTCGCAGCCCCCCTTGCCACTTGCAGGGCCGCACCGCCAATTAGGCAGGTGCGGCGCGGCCCTGCATATAGTTGTGGGCGGCGGCGGGGCAGAGGGAGATGAGCGCTTCCATTGTGGAAGCGCTCATCTCCATAATTATCTGCCTGCAGCCTATCAGAGGGCCTAAGCCGTACAGCGCGGGACACAGTCCGGAAGAGGCCTGCATCGCATCGCTGCCAGCTCCATGGAGGTAAGTATAAGTGTTTATTTTATTTTTTATTGTTGTAGTCTTGGACCGGAGGGATCTCTATTGGGGGCATTTTTACTGGCACATGAGGGGGCACTGGGGGCATTTTTACTGGCAAATTGGGGCACTGGGGCAATTTTACAGGCACTGGGGGAATTTTTACTGGCACATGGGGGCACTGGGGGCATTTTTACCGGCAAAAGGGGGCACTGAGGGCATTTTGGGGGGCACTGGGGCATTATTACAGGCACTGGGGCCATTTTACTGGCACTGGTGGCATTATTACAGGCACTGGGGCCATTTTTACTGGCACTGGGGGCATTATTACAGGCACTGGGGCCATTTTTACAGGCACATGGGGCACTTGATACTGGCACATGGGGGCACTGGGGGCATTTGTTACTGGCACATGGGGGCATTTCTTACTGGCACTGGGGGCATTTCTCAATGGCACTTGGGGGCATTTCTTAATGGCATGGGAGCACTGGGGGCATTTTTACTGGCACTGGGGGCATTTGTTACTGGCACTTGGGGGCATTTCTTAATGGCACGGGAGCACTAGGGGCATTTTTACTGGCACATGGGGGCACTGGGGGCATTTTTACTGGCACAGGGGGCATTTCTTAATGGCACGGGAGCACTGGGGGCATTTTTGCTGGCACATGGGGGCACTGGGGGCGCAGTTATTTCCGGGGGAAAGTTATGTTTACACTATTACGGGGCACTATTTGCTGGGCGCAGTTATTTTAGGACACTCCGTGCCAATAATTATTGAAGGGCACTATCTGTGTGGTACTAGTGGCACAGTACTGGGGGTGGTAGGATGATTTGTCCAGAAGACAGGAGGATGATGGAAAAGTAGTAGACTAAGATTTTTTTCTGTCTAACTGCAGAGATGAGAAATGGCTGAAAAATGGCGTCTGGTCTGAAAGGAGAAGATGAGGAAAGAGAAGATCTACATCAGAGGAGACGTCACTGGATGTAAGAGGTATGGGGCGCTGTATTAGGCTACATTCACACAAACGTTGTGTTTTGCAGTCTGCAAATTTCGGATCCGCAAAAAAAGGATGATGTTCCGTATGGCATCCGTTTTTTTTGCAGATCCACTGTAACATACAGATGCGGACAGCACACAGTGCTCTTTGAAGTGAATGGATCTGCATCTGAGCCGCAAAATATGCAGATCGGAGGCTGCAAAAACAACTGTTGTGTAAATGTAGCCTTACCCTGTATGTTCTGTAGTGATATACGTAATGTTAGGAGGAAAAAGGTTAGGTTTAGAATTTGGCAATGGGGGGGGGTCAGTTTTTGACTTGGCCGGCAGAAAAGCTAGGTGCACCAGCGCTGGGGGGGGGGGGGGGGGCCCAAGCTGAACTCTTGCACCAGGGCCCATGAGCCTTTAGCTACGCCCCTGGTTACTATGTATGTTACTATGTATGTTACTATGTATGATGATGAGGAGGATCCGCATTCGCAACAGGTTGGCACCCAAAGCAGCTCACAGACATCAATGGAGCATGGCTGGGGGGATACAGAGGACACAGACAATATAGCTCCGACCAAGTACAGTTTGTTGTTACCTCTGGCCAGCCTGGCACACATGAGCGACTACATGCTGCAATGCCTGCACAACGACCGTCTAGTTGCCCTCATTCTTACCAGTGCTGGTTACCTGGTGGCCATCCTGCTGGATCACCACTACAAGTACAACATGCCGTCCTTCTGTCACTGGAACGTGACCGGAAGATTAGCAAGTACAAGCACAGGCTGGTAGACACGCTACTGATGGGGTTCCCAACTGACAGCGGGGACTCAGTGAAAGAACGAAGCGGAGGAGGAAGTCATCAACACGGGTGGGGCACCGCTAGTGCCTCAGAAGGATGCTTAGCATGGCCGAAATGTGGAAAAGCTTTGTCAGCATGCCACAACATCAAGCCCCACCATCGGATATCGACTGTCTTAGCAAGAGGCAGCGTTTCAGCAAAATGTAGTGTGCACACGTCTGCATGTACTGACTGATAGGTCTGCCCCATTTAACTTCTGGGTCTCCAAACTGGGCAAATGGCCTGAGCTTGCCCTTTACGCCTTGGAAGTGCTGGCCTGCCCTGCGGAAAGTGTATTGTCCGAACGTGTGTTTAGCATGGCAAGGGGTGTGATCACAGACAGGCGCATCCACCTGTCCACAGCCAGCATGGACAAGCTTACATTCATTAAAATGAACCAGGCATGGATCCCACAGGACTTGTTCCACCTTGGGCAGAGTAGAGAGGTATCCCGGCTGCATCCAGCCATTGTTATACTGCAGCATAGTTTGTGCATTCTCTTTGCTATTTCCCAATGTTTTGGAGCCTCCATAAAACAAAAAAAGTATGAAAAAAAATATTGTCTACCTCCTCTTCTGCCTGCACCGCCACGTCTGCCTCATTCACTTCTTACACCTGCACTGCCACGTCCACCTCCTCCTCCACTCGGACACCCACCTCCTGGCTCAAGATTAATATGTCTTATTTTGGCAGAGTAGAGAAGTATACCGGCTGCACTCAGCCATTGTTATACTCCAGTGCAGATTGTGCATTCTCTTTGCTATTTCCCAATGTTTTGGGGCCTCCACAAACCAAAAAAAACAAAACAAAAATGTAAGAAAAATAAAAAAAAATAAAAACAAAATTGAAAAAAATAAATTAAAAAGGTTGCCTAGCTCTTCCGCCTCTTTCACCTGCACGGCCAGCTCCCCCTCCTCCTTCACTCGGACCTCCACCTCCTGGCTCAAAATTATTATTATTATGTCTTATTTTCGCAGAGTACAGAAGTATATTGGCGGCACCCAGCCATTATTATACTCCAGCGCAGTTTGTGCATTCTCTTTACTATTTTCCAATATGTTGGGACCTCCACAAACAAAAAAAAAAAGATTAAGAAAATAATTATGAAATAAATAAATAAAAATTATAAAAATAAGTTGGGTATCTCCTCCTCCTCTTCCACCTACACAGCCACGTCCTACTTGGACTTCCACTTCCTGGCTCAAGATTATTATTTGTTGCATTGGCAGAGTAGAGAAGTATACCCCAAAAAATGGTTAAAGGTCACACAGAATTATCAGACACAGTTTTGGCTTCCTCCCCCGCCTCCACCACGCCCACAGCCTCCTCAACCTCCTACACCACTTGGACCTCCGCTTCTTGGTTGCTAAAGGAAATATTAATTATTAATATTTGGGACTAATATTAATATTAATGAATAGGAGTCTCCAGCTATTGCTGACTCCGCCTATTTTTTTATTCTGCATGTTGATCTAACAGTTTCCTGAACTGTGTGCGCTGTATTATGGCGACTACAAAAGACCACTGTACTTGAACAATAAGGTATTTATTAGACAATTACAAGTCTACAATCAATTATTTCTGATCTATATATATATCAATTGCTAAATATATATATATATATATATATATATATATATATATATGTACACAGCAATACAATAACAGCATGATAATAAACCTAACTATACATAGTAACATAGTTTATAAGCCCAAAAAAAGACATCTGTCCATCCAGTTCGGCCTGTTATCCTACAAGTTGATCCAGAGGAAGGCAAAAACACCCTGTGAGGTAGTAGCCAATTTTCCCCACTTTAGGGGAAAAAATTCCTTCCCTGGATCAACGACCCCTCTCTAGTAACTATAACCTATAATATTATTACCCTCCAGAAATACATCCAGGCTCCTCTTAAACTCTTTTACTGAACTTACCATCACCACCTCCTCAGGCAGAGAGTTCCATAGTCTCACTGCTCTTACAGTAAAGAATCCTCTTATATGTATACATAATGTGTACAAACCTTCTTTCCTCCAGATGCAGAGGATGTCCCCTCGTCACAGTCCTGGGGATAAATAGATCATGGGAGAGATCTCTATACTGACCCCTGATATATTTATACATAGTTATTAGATCTCCCCTCAGTCGTCTTTTTTCTAAAGTGAATAACCCTAATTTTGATAATTTTTCTGGGTACTGTAGTCCATCCATTCCAGTTATTACTTTAGTTGCCCTCCTTTGAATCCTCTCCAGCTCTGCTATGTCTGCCTTGTTCACAAGAGCCCAGAACTGTGCACAGTACTCCATGTGTGGTCTGACTAGTGATTTGTAAAGTGGCAGGACTATGTTCTTATCACGGCATCTATGCCTCTTTTGATGCAATGCATTTTCTTATTAACACTGGTTTCTACAGCTTAGTTTGCTGTTCACTAAAATTCCTAGGTCCTTTTCCATGTCAGTGTTACCCAGTGTTTTACCATTTAGTATGTACTGGTGACTTGCATTATTCCTTCCTATGTGCATAACCTTACATTTGTTAGTGTTAAACTTCATGTGCCAATTCTGTGCCCAAGCCTCAAATCTATCTAGATCCATCTGTAGCAGTGTACTGTCCACTTCTGTTTTTAATTACTTTACACAGTTTAGTGTCATCTGCAAAAATTGATATTTTACTGTGCAAGCCTTCTACCAGATCATTAATAAATACATTAAAGAGAATAGGGCCTAATACTGACCCCTGTGGTACCCTACTAGTGACTGTGACCCAATCTGAGTATGTATTGTTAATAACCACCCTCTGTTTTCTATCACTGAGCCAGTTACTTACCCACATACAGACATTCTCTCCCAGTCCAAGCATTCTCATTTTATATACTAACCTTTTATGTGGTACAGTGTAAAATGCTTTGGAGAAGTCCAGATATATGACATCCATTAATTCTCTGCGGTCAAGTCTAGAACTTACCTCCTCAGAAAAACTGATTAAATTAGTTTGACATGACCAATCCCTCATGAAGCCATGCTGACATTGAGTTATTTTCTTTTTTCATTGAGGTACTCCAAGATACGTAGCATCTCTTAGTGTATTGTTTGTTTGCTTGTATAACCAGACTGTTTTTTTTTCCTCTGGATTCACTAACACTGTACAATACCAACTATAATTCCACCCCAAAATCTAGCTAGACACGTTATAGCAGCACCCTCCCACCTGACAATAGACTGTCCCTAAAAGGGGTTACACAATACAGGAGTAACAGGGCAAAACAAGGATAAGGGTACTGCATGGGTAAATGCAGGGACAGGGTTGTGAAAGTAAATTAATTCTGACCAATTTTGAGGATGTATGAACACAAGTTTTGCTGCTGTCAGCTGTGTTACTGTTATGTTAGCAGTTGCGGACAAGTGACCTTATTTTAAATATAAACCTCTTTAGGTCATTCTCTGTATACAGCTTGGACTCTGCTAAGACATCCCATTCTTTTGACACATAAAGTAAAGTGTTCAACAGTAAATTTAGACTGTAAAGGGGTAAACCCAGGCTTTGTTGGTATAGATAAACCATCCTGAGACACAGGAATCAGGAGACTCTATTGAACACCATACACGTGTGTTTGCATTTTGTCTTCTCCTGGATGGTAACTCTCCTTAAGATCCAAGAAGGAGATTTCAACCTTAATTTGCGTTTTTGCTCCCTGCTCACATGAGAGGTGTGTTCACTCCCCTCTTTCACCCATGCCAAATCTATCCATCAATATTGGGGGCGCTGTGAGGTCACAGATTCCTGACAGGGAATCATCCCTTGTCCGGTCCCCCTGTGGTGTTTAGCAGCCGACAAGACAAAGGGGTATCTTTAATAATTTGTCTTGTCAGTCTCTTGTTACTTCAGATCACAAGCTAATCAGCCCTACCAAGAGTCATTCTTATTATGGCAGATGTTCTTATCTTACCACCCTGCCATTGATATACATCAATGTCTACTATGCATACTTTGCAGGCACACAACGGTCATCAGAGGGATCAGGGGGGCACTATTACTTAAGGAGATATTTATATATATATATATATATATATATATATATATATATATATATATATATATATATATATATATTATACCTGAAGGACACTTCCCTCTATACTGGTTAAAGATTATTATTTTTTATTTTTATGTATTTTATCTTATTTCAAGTCATTTTCCTATCCACATTTGTTTGCAGGGCAATTGTACTGCTCTTACCCCCATTTTGGATCCTTTTGCAGCCCTCCTGCTCTTTCTATAACTTTTTTACAGCCATTTTTCAGCCCCAAACTTCTGGTCCCCAGGAACCCAAACATCCACAGGTCTGCTCATCACTAATTCTGACTAATTAAATCAGGTCTATTCCAGTCTGCAGTAAAACTTTAGGAGGAATGTATCTCAGTGTACACCACTGTACATTACAGCAACATTCATAGCTTGTCCTTTCTAGTTGCTGTGCATCAGAATGACAGGCAGGCCACATATATAAATGTGCACATCATCATGCAGGCAACCAACATTCCTAGCTAACCCCAAGCTAAACAAAAAAAAGCATACAGAATCCTTCAGTAAAGCAAAATAAAAATGTTGAGTGCCCCTGTGGAGCAAAATAAGAACATGGAGGTAGCGCCAATAAAGCAGTGGGTAAAAAAAAGGTTCTTTTAATCCATGTTGTGGCAGTACAAAAACACATGCATTTGAATCCCTTCTATTAGATGTCGAATGACTGTGTGTCACTCTTAGGCTTCATTCACACATCCGTATTTGTTTCCGTGTCCGTTCTGTTTTTTTGCAGACCGTATGCGGAACCATTCATTTCAATGGGTCCGCAAAAAAAACGGAAGGTACTCCGTATGCTTTCCGTTTCCGTATGTCCGTATTTCCATTGCGCAAAAAAGATAGAACATGTCCTATTCTTGTTCATTTTGTTGACAAGGATAGGCATTGTTACAATGGATCCGCAAAAAAAAAAACGGAAACACGGATGACATACAGAACGTCATCCGTTTTTTTTGCGGATCCACAATATACAGAACGGAAAACACATGCGGACGTGTGAATGAAGTCTTAGGCTTAGTTCATACTTCATTTATATATTTGGTAAGTTATTGTCAGCCCAAAGCAGCTGTGGGTTCAACCCACCGAACAGGTGGAGATCTATTCATGATACCTAATCCGAGAGTAGGCTTGGCTCCTGAATAAGTGATGGAAATACCTGACCAATTAATAATAATAATATTTATTTATATAGCGCCACCATATTCCGCAGCGCTTTACAAAGTCATCGGGTTCTTGTACAATACAAACATGACTAGCTAATATACAACTGAAACACTAGGAGTGAGGGCCCTGCTCGCAAGAGCTTACAATCTATGACCAATTAACAGAAGTGTGAACTCAGCCTTCCCTGGTCAATGTTAACATCAGCTCTAATATATTGGCATATACTTAACCGTGCAGTGGTCCAAACTTTTAAGTAGTGGCCACATAACAGTGGGGAGGGTGTCAGCAATAAGGCTGTTTTCACATCACTTTATTTTTTTGTTCTTCTGATCCGTCATCCGGAAGAACAGCCCAAAAAAAGCAGACCTTGTAGTATGAGCATCAGCCTTCAAACTGTCAGTATTTGGTCAGCATTTGATCAGTATTGGAAAAACAGCAGATCAAATCCTGATGCAAAATTCTGAACACAAGAGTGTTGGCCATTAGCCTCTGAAATCGGTTTTATTTATATGGAAAAGAAGTCCTGCATGCAGGACTTTAATGGCCTTTATCACACTGTTAGTATTTTTCATTTTTTTGCATCACTCTATGAGCAGTATTGGTAAGGCAAAAACAGGAGTGGGTCCAAAACAGAGATAACATGTGGTGGAAATATTTTTATGTCTTCTGTGTTTTGGACCCACTCCTGCTCGTGGCTTCCAAATCATGATCAAATCCTTATGCAAAATTGTGACCGTGTGATAGAGGCCTAATAGATGCTCAAATGACAGGACCAATTTTTTGTGTTATTTTTCTGTTCTTCTGATGGATCACCAAACAAAGCCCCGTAACAGACTGGTGAGGAAGGCAACAGCATGAAGAGTTACAATATGGGGCATAACAGAGTGGTGAGGGTGGAAAAAGCATGAAAAGTCACAATAGTGGGTGCAACAGCAGTGACTGTAATAGTACAAGATAGTGGCGGATCACAGTAGGGGCAGATGATAGTAGAGGCAGCAGACATGTAGCACTAGACAGGTGGCACAGGGCCGTATTTAGGGTTCATGCTGCCCTAGGCACTCTCTGTGATGACGCCCCCCCCCAACGTGACCCATTCCCCCACGCCCCCAAATAGTAGCATAGTAGCCTCTCCTCAGTCCCCCCATCCCATAGTAGCCTCTCCTTAGAACCCCCCACCCCATAGTATCCTCGTTACCCCCACCCCCCATAGTAGCCTCTTCTCACCCCCCCACCTCATAGTAGCCTCTCCTCGTTACCCCACCCCCCATAGTAGCCTCCTCCCCCCACAGTAGCATAGTAGTCTCTCCTCAGTAGCCCCCCAACCCCATAGTAGCCTGTTACCCCACCCCCCATAGTAGCCTCCTCCTGGACTTATTACAGTGACCTATCCTCCCCCCCAACCCCCTGGATACTGAAAATGGTCCTCTGCCAAGCCAATTAACCCCCGCCCAACTACCCCACCATCCCCATACACTCAACTACCCTCAGTCTGTACCCCCCCCACCTGCCGCTGCGTGCACCTAGCTATATTGATGCCCAAGGCAAATATTGAAATACCCCCCATGCCAAATTCTCAACCTAATCCCTTCCCTCCAGTCCTACTGTTAAAGGGGTTGTCCTCTTTTTACTACTAATGACTAGAGATGAGCGAGTAGTGAAATATTCGAAAGTTCGAAATTCGATTCGAATAGACCGCGAAATTCGACTATTCGACCGACTATCGAATCCCATTATAGTCTATGGGAAAAAAATGCTCGCCACTTGGAAATCTCAATTCGACCACTTGGAGGTCACCAAGTCCACCCTGAAACCTCAGAAAAGGATGCCAAAACTGCTGGAATGCAACTGGGACAGCAGGGGAAGCATGTCTGGGTGCATATAACGCGCCCAAGTCGCACTATTACGCCACTATCACAGCCTCTCAACAATACACTCCAAAGACAATATAACCTCTCTGTAAAGTGAGACCATACAAGGAAACCTTCTTTCCTCTACATTGCCAGGGACCCCAAGCCAAACTAGACAAAAAAGAAGATGAAATTCTGCACCCCTTAAAATCACGTTGCCTATGACAACCACAGATGGTATAGGCAAAGGGGAAAGCAAATAGACCCCACCCCTAATTGTCATTGTGTGTGTGTGTGTGAGATGTGGTCAGACATGTCTTCTTTAAAATGTAAAAGCAACTCAAACACATGCAGAAGCCTTAAAATGCCCAAATGTTGGCGCTTGAGATGTCAGTGACCCGACCTGGCCCAGTGTCATGTCTAGCAGGTTAAAGCAGTGGGATGTTGAGGGAATGCGTAGGACCGCAAAAGGCAGGAAGAGGCCCGTGGGCTGGCCAGAGGCTCATGGAAAATTTTGTGGAGGCCCAAGAGGTGAGACCTGTTAAAAATTTTGTTTAGGCCAAGAGGTGAGACCTTGATAAAATTTTGTGGAGGCCCAAGAGGTGAGACCTTGATAAAATTTTGTGGAGGCCCAAGAGGTGAGACCTGTTAAAAATTTTGTGGAGGCCCAAGAGGTGAGACCTTGAATAAAATTTTTGTGGAGGCCCAAGAGGTGAGACCTGTTAAAAATTTGTGGAGGCCCAAGAGGTGAGACCTTGATAAAATTATGTGGAGGCCCAAGAGGTGAGACCTGTTAAAAATTTTGTGGAGGCCCAAGAGGTGAGACTTGATAAAATTTGTGGAGGCCCAAGAGGTGAGACCTTGATAAAATTTTGTGGAGGCCCAAGAGGTGAGACCTGTTAAAAATTTTGTGGAGGCCAAGAGTGTGAGACCTTGATAAAATTTTGTGGAGGCCCAAGAGGTGAGACCTTGATAAAATTTTGTGGAGGCCCAAGAGGTGAGACCTTCTTAAACATTTTGTGGAGGCCCAAGAGGTGAGACCTCTTAAACATTTTGTGAGGCCCAAGAGGTGAGACCTCTTAAAATTATGTGAGGCCCAAGAGGTGACACCTCTTAAACATTTTGTGGAGGCCCAAGAGGTGAGACCTCTTAAACATTTTGTGGAGGCCCAAGAGGTGAGACGTATTAAAAATTATGTGGAGGCCCAAGAGGTGAGACGTGTTAAAAATTATGTGGAGGCCCAAGAGGTGAGACCTCTTAAACATTTTGTGGAGGCCCAAGAGCGTGAGACCTCTTAAAAATTATGTGGAGGCCCAAGAGGTGAGACCTGTTAAAAATTATGTGGAGGCCCAAGAGGTGAGACCTCTTAAACATTTTGTGCAGGCCCAAGAGGTGAGACCTCTTAAAAATTATGTGGAGGCCCAAGAGGTGAGACCTCTTAAACATTTTGTGCAGGCCCAAGAGGTGAGACCTCTTAAAAATTATGTGGAGGCCCAAGAGGTGAGACCTCTTAAACATTTTGTGCAGGCCCAAGAGGTGAGACTGTTAAAAATTATGTGGAGGCCCAAGAGGTGAGACCTGTTAAACATTTTGTGGAGGCCCAAGAGGTGAGACCTGTTAAACATTTTGTGGAGGCCCAAGAGGTGAGACCTGTTAAACATTTTTGTGGAGGCCCAAGAGGTGAGACCTGTTAAACATTTTGTGGAGGCCAAGAGGTGAGACCTGTTAAACATTTTTGTGGAGGCCCAAGAGGTGAGACCTATTAAACATTTTGTGGAGGCCCAAGAGGTGAGACCTCTTAAAAATTATGTGGAGGCCCAAGAGGTGACACCTCTTAAACATTTTGTGGAGGCCCAAGAGGTGAGACCTCTTAAACATTTTGTGGAGGCCCAAGAGGTGACACCTCTTAAACATTTTGTGGGAGGCCCAAGAGGTGAGCCATAAATATATAAATTTTTCTTATTTACGGAGCAATTCTACGGGCGGTTAAGGAGGAGGAGGAGGAGGTGGAGGAGGAAATGGCACTTCATACAGATGGCACTTCACTTTTGGCTGCTTTCCACTGTTGGAGAAGCAAAGTCCGGGTCAATCCACTTGCTGTTCATTTTGATTAGCGGCAGCCTGTCGGCACTGTCGGTTGACAGGCGGCTGCGCTTATCGGTTATAATGCCCCCGGCTGCGCTTAACACCCTTTCTGATAGCACGCTGGCGGCAGGGCAGGCAAGCACCTCCAAGGCGTACAGGGACAGTTCCAGCCACGTGTCCAACTTGGAGACCCAGTAAGTGTAGGACGCCGAGGGATCGGGGAGGACAGGGTTACGGTCTGCCAGGTACTCCCGCAACATCCGCCGATACTTGTCCCTCCTGCTGATAGCAGGCCCCGCAGTGATGGAAGTTGCACGAGGGGGTGCCATGAACGTGTCCC